>WYDI02039123.1:0-23135 GCA_009867235.2 Psittacus erithacus | reverse complement strand
AACACTCGATTGGCCCCTGCTGGATGCCCACGCGCATGCCTCGTGCACCCTGCAGGGACACCATCTTTCAACCCCGAGGTGTCTGGATTGCTCACAAGATGTCGCTGTCGCGCAGCCAGTCCACAACATTATGTGGGAGGAGGAGAAGAGCAATATGGAGGTGAAATAGCGTGTGACTTTTTGTGCTCTGAAGTGGAAAGGGAAGCCAGTACAGCTAATCAGAGAAAATAAAGCATATCAGAAGGAAGTTAACAAGAGCCAGCACACAAAATGGGTTCTCCATGCCACCTATCAAGAACAATAGGTGCACGAGCACAGACATGGACACAAGCAGGATGTCAATATATAAGTTCACACACAGAAACTCCCAACTTTTAAGCCCCAGGAATTGGGTATCTGCACCACTCCTCCAAAAATCAAGAAAGAACCCCTTTCTTATTAGGGGCTGGAGGAGGATTAGAGAAGAAAGAAGTGGTTAATAATAGGGTTTGAGGTTTTATACACTAAGCGTTCTTCAAATCTGTGCACTCAATTATCACTCCCTAGGGATATACGTGAAAACACAATTTTATCAGTGTTGAGGCAGAATTGCAGTGCCTAAGACATACAGGTCCTGATCTTAAGACTCAGATAGGACCATACAGGAAATATCTGAAATGAAAAGGGAGCTGCAATTAGTGTATCAGAGTTAATATTCCAGTATTCGACCATCCTTGCTCCCCTAGGCAAACAGTCCAGACTGATCATCATTTACCACTACATCATTCATGCCCTATCCATGGCAGTGTTCAAGGTCAAGTTGGATGGGGCTTCGAAGCAACCTGGTCTAGTGAGAGGTGTCCCTGTCCATGGCAGAGGGGTGGGAACTAGATGATCTTAAGGTTCTTTCCAAGCCTAACCATTCTATGATTCTATGACTACTGTCAATATCATTTACTAAAAAAAAAAAAAAAAAAAAGCAATGACCTTTCAAAATGAACAGTGAAAACCAAGACATGAAATGTCACAGAAGTGTAAATAGAGACAGGAAATCTGTAAGATGAATCTGTGGCAAATAGAAGAACATGGAAATTCTCTGTCCACTATATTTTTAAACTTTATTTACATTATGGTAATTTGGCATCATATTAGTTTAACCTATCTCACGACAGGCTATTTAACACTCAAGGTTTAAATCTAGAAAATTGGTCGTTATTTTCCAATGTTTGTCTTGAGAATGCTACTCCTTGAAGAGCAAAGTATCCTAATTATGGGATAGCAGAGTTTTCAAATCATTAACATCTCTTAGATGATTTTAAAAAAATAAATACTAAATTCTTAAAACTAATCCAAAACCATAACAATTATGAAGCACTACAAGTTCACATCATGAATACTACAACTCAAGTCTTTATCTTCAAAATGCTATTCAGTTGAAAACAATTATTTTCAATGCTTATTCATCCAAGAATTCCGGTCATTTCAGTTTGCAACAGCAGGGCGGCAAAGACAGGAAGTTGATTCTAACAAATATTGCAAATTTGTCCCACAAGTTTAACCTAGGGTTTGCGGGCTGATTATACATATACTGCTATAAGAACTCGTAACACTTAACAGACTAGTAGGAGTTCAAATCTCCAAATTGTTTACTATCCACCAACTTCATCCTAGAGTGATATCAAGCACATGCATAAAGTTATTTAACACTCCCTCCTTTCACAGGAATGGGGTTCTCAGAAATATATGCTGCATAACCCCTTCTAGGTTATGGTTCACACTGACATTCGGTGTTAGCAGCTTTATTAAAACATGCATAAAACACACTTGTGCTTTCCTCCTTATTATAACAGCAAAGAAGGAATGAACTAAACATAAATACCTAATGATTTGCTTAAAAAGGGATATAGCTTGTATAAAAGAAATTAAAAAAAAATTCTGTATGCATTTCTATACAGGTACATCCTGTTAAGTCCAGTGAAGTTTTTGTATTTGCTAAGGTTTAAGGCTTTGCTTCCTGTTAGTTTGTTGCTGATATATACTGCAATTATACTTTTTCTATTCACATACTACCACCCTTAAGAATTTGTCCCCAAAAAAAGTTTTATGTACAACATTCAACTGCATTTCATTAGATATGTGAAAGAAATTAGAAGTCTCTGTAGAAGACTGATTTTTTATCTGGTAAATAAGAACGAATCTGTTAACTGAACAAATTGCTGTGGCATTCAAATGGCAACTACATACCAACAATATCACTTTTCACAGCCAGTTAGCAAGAATATGCTTCTTACACTCTTGCTTTGGGTGAACACTGTAATGCAGTATATTTAATCACAAACTACTTCTGAAATACTGCTGTAGGGCAGGATTTTCTCTACAAAAGTCAGATGTTTTTAAAGGAAACTTACAGGAAACAATTGTGAAAAAATAGTTGCTTCACCATAATGCTGAAATAGGGCAGTTGCCTACTGAGCTATTTTCAAAACCTGAGCTACACCTTATGTGGATCACACCCTATATAAGCTTTCACTTGTATGCTTAAGCTTACTACTGCATGTAAGTAGAAGGACTAGGAATTAGATTTCATCTTCAGAGTTTTACTTCTAGAAGTAAGCACATATAATCCCACCATAAATCCACATTTAAACAATGTAAATATATTTTTGTTAATACCAATAATGCATTCCATTGTTTAATTATGAGAGTGATTTCAGATAAATAGTATGTCTTATTAAAAATACAGGAGACAATTTCATTAAGGCTGATGTTTGCATTCATGACAACTCATGAAATATTAAAGCATACATGCCAGTGCTGAAACTCAGCAGCAGCAGAATCTCCTTGCTCAGTCCTGTGCTGTCTTGGGAAATGTAATTTGGTTTTTCAAGCCTGCCTAAATTTCCCTTGTAAAACAAGCGTGAGGTCAAAAACTCAGTACCAGGTCAGTTGGCAGTCCAGACTGCCTTGTTCAGAATGCCTAGGCAGAAATTTCAGGACACACACTAGATCACTGCCCTAGGAGGTAGATAAGCAACTTCATAGCAAGCCACATCTCTGATGCCAAGTCCTCCAAATTGCTAAAAGGAGAGAATTGCCTCACCAGGCTTGCAGCTACTTTTCTGTGAGCTCTTTATCATCTGGGGTGATTTTAGTTTGTTTGTTTCTTTCAAATTCAAGCTGTTTTTATTTAAATTCAGGAACACAATTCTATATTCCAACTGTATTTGTATATGTGGAGAAATTAGACCCAACAGAAACACAGAGGCAAGTGAGGATAGAAGGCTGAGTTAGGATAAGCACAAGGATATGCTGGGAGCACAAGCATGAACAGTCACACCAGAAGAAGCCAGTCCAATCTACCAAAGGAATAGTTGATTATGATGGTGGAAGATTTTCACACAGCAGCTATCCACAGTCAAAAAATTGTCATCTTGCTCTTCTTGCCATGTTGTAGCGTACAGCAATACACAGTTTCACAGTATTACACATTTTCACAGTATTTGTGACTTCAAACACGGCAAAAACACAACATGCCTGTCATCAAGACAAGTAACTTTGGCAGTGCAGGTGCAGAATGAGGGGGGATGTTTGTGCTGGGGACACCAGTTGCTGTAGACAAGATAGCTGGACCGTATGCCTCACAAGAAAGCTTTGTTTATAAAACACCTCTGCAAATGAGTTTGTTAATTGATGACAACCTGGATTCAGAACAATTAAGTGAAAAAAGTTCCTCCTTTAATTGTATCTCTTCTCCCCAGTGTTCAGAACACAGACATTTCCTGCCATGTTGGAAACCTCAACGTTATCTGCAAATGCTTGAACATGCTTGTGAGCTAGTACTACCACACATGTCAAGGCTGGGCATGGTAAAGGGGTATAGCAGGAAGCTCAAGAGGCTAAACTGGGAGGGAGACAGGGTGAAGAGTAGTATGGTTATTGGTCAATGTTGGAGACTACCTGAAGTTACATCTTATACCACATCACAGTTCTAGATCCTTACACAGCACTTTTGTAGAAGTCTTTCTTAGTGTGAAGCATGACTAACTGCAGACAGTTAATGATGACTTGAATTTTACCTTCCATTCCAGTCAGAATGAACATGCTGATGGCAGGCTCCTTGAAGCCACCAAATTTCAAGAGAAGACTGAGAAGTAGAATTTCTAAACAACAAGTACTTTTCTTCTACAGATCAGAAGACTGTTGGCTTTTAAAGAATTCACAACTTTGTGTCAGTCAGAGCAAAAAAAGAAAGATAACATTCCTACACATGAAAAAGAGCTCTTAAACAGTCTGTTCCTCTTTAGCCTTCCTTAAAGACACTGCAAAGAATGGTATAAACTCCTGAGTGACAAAGAGAACTGACTTCTTAATTTAGGTACTGCACTTTAGGATATTACCAGACTTAGTAGGGTTTAGAATTACTTTGCTTTGCATGCTACTTCACGAACAACTTTTCTCATTAAAGAAGTGGACCAAGAGAAGAATTTAAAATACAAAGTTGTTCTATTTAATTTAGTAGCCATGAATAAAATCAATAAAGCAAATAATTTCTTATATGTCACTTGTACTAGTGCACTATTAACAGTAGTTATCAAAAGCTTCCTGTAAATTAGTTATGATTACACTTCACAGACACGAAACTCAATACTTAAGTAAAAATCTCAGAAGAATACATTACACATGAAAGGTGTCCCTGCCACATGGCAGGGGAGTTGGAAGCAGATGATCTTTAAGGTTCCTTCTAATCCAAACCATTCTAAGATTCTGTAAATAACTGAAGAAGTTACAAATGTACACAATTCACTCATACATGTGTAACATGGAAAAAAAGATGTGCAGCTCAGTAATGTTCCCTCCTAGCCAAGGCAATCATTAACTGAGTTCTTTACTGTCAGAGCAGGGTAGAACAAAACAGGAAAACTTAATTTTTCCTTTTGGAAATATTACAACCATAACAGTTTATAAATGAAAACTGTTATAAACTGTTGACGTTACTGGAAAAGGCCTGATAATGAAAATAGCTTTGTTGCCTGTAAGGCACAATTCACATTTGTGAATTACTGTAAAATGAGTATTAAGCAATATAATTATAAAAATATGATTCAAGTGATATAAGTGACACTTGGTGGCAACTAAAGGGATTTTAAATTCACATATGTTGGACATTAATAGAAGAAGAGCTTGTCTGAAAAATACACTCAGGTAAAAAGAGGTGTTATTTTCTCTGAAGCCTGCAAGGCACAGCAAGATCTATTGGTTTCTCTGTGGATCTCTAGCTAATAACGAAAGAGGAAAAGAATAAACTGGAGACATATGAAGAATCAGATGGCTTCGGATTTTCTTTTGTAACCATTTCTAGGTTTCTAAAAACTAGCAGAGACTCTCCAAAAAGCTTTCCAAACATAGAAAAAAAGACAACAGAATTCTAAAAACAAAAGTTGCTCGCAGATGTTCACAGAATTGGTGAGCAATTCCAAGAATAAATATGAAAGGACAGAAAAAGTTACTATTCCCACAGAAGAAACAAGTGCAAATTCTGGGAACAAAATGCAAAGGATGAAAAAGAAATGCAATAAAAACTTTTGCCAAATCCTGACACTTTACTGATGTCATAAACCCTATGAAATATAATAACTATAAGCAAATATGATAATTGATACAACACTCACTAAGATGCTAAGGATGGTTATAAAAGTATAGCACAAGTCTAAGGGAGTACCATGAAAGCTAGGTGAAAAATAAACACATTAACTAATATCAGAGTGGGAAAAATCCCAACATGAACCACTAAAGTGATATTTAATCCATGTGAAAAATTAGTTATAAATAAAATCAGGAATAAGTAAAACCTCAAAAAATTGAATTTCACAGTTGACCTGCTCAATGAAATCATGTGGGCAATACAACCAGCATCAATAAACAAGTCAGCTCTCATGTCAGAATATAGGACACCTCAAAAAGTACTCTACTGCAGTTAAAACAGTGTCCTTTCCCACAAAATGAAAATAAAAAAATGCAGAACCACCAACATATAGGCGTTAACAAGAATGTCTACTGAAAAGTACAGCAAGACACAGAGAAAATTAATAAACTAAGGTTGTAAGGATGACAACAAAAGGGAAACCTAGTTAGTAGTCTCGAAAGCCACAAAAGGAAGGAAATAACCTATTCTCCATGTCCGCAGAGGGCAAGAAAAGAAATAATTAGCACAACTGCAGCAATGAAGATTCAAACTAAACAGGGACAAAACCTCACAAACCTTCTAATGGTAGTAAGTTAAGTTCACATGTTAAAACAGACCCGTTGAGAATTCTACAGCCTCTTGCGTACATGGTATTAATACCATTGCTGCATGCAACTGATCTCACTTTCATAGGGGAGTAACAATGGCATCTTGAGGATTTTTCTCTCCCTACTTCTCCAGCTATGCCTTGATATATATGTCTGTTATGAATACCAAATGCCAACACTGGTCTTCAGTTGATCTTAATGTAATGGTTTCAAGTAATGGAACAACAGTGAAGGAATATCATCTATACACATTCCTGGTGCTGTACCTGCTGCATTTTTATATATTGCTAGTTGTGTGTTTTCGCTAGCAGTTTGTAGACTTTAGATGATGCTGAAATTCCCAAAAAAAAGCAATTTGTATCTTTTACAGTTGCAGTATTCCACTTCAATCAAGGTAGCAATTTATTGCAACAATTAAAATTAAGATCAATCTAAATGTAATAATTTTCTAGTTCTATAAATACATCATTACAAAATTTCTTATCTGTTACCCATCTTTCCATGACTGACAGCTATGTACGGCTCAAAAAGATGATGTGATCTAAAAGATATGTTTTAATGTGCAACTATGGTCTTGAACTGCATAACAGAAATACTTGTAATGCTTGCTTTTCATACAAAACCACTGTTCAGCCTTCATTTTGGTATGCAGCAGCCATCGCAGACCTATATGTAATCCATTTAGTCTGACAACAATCTCTGGTAAGCAGAACTATTCATATCTTTCATTCATGCCTGAATTGTATCAAACCACTTTGTCACAACAGATTTATATGTTCTCATGATTGTACTTAAGGCAAGTGGCATTTCATTGTTTCTGGGATGCACCCTCTTGAGATGTGTAATTTAAAAACTATCTTATCTCATTATAATCCAGTTTTTCTATCATAAACATTTTTATTACACATCTACATTCAGCTTCTTTCTAAATGGTTTTAATTCAACAGGGATCTATTAAACTTTGCCAGTGCGAAATGTAAGTGTTCAAACTTTAAGAATCCAACACTGTTGTTCAGTAGCAAACAGTACTAATGTTATAGAACAGATGTTTATTTATTATCTGTGGAAAACATCAGGTTAATGGGAATTTCTCAGCTTTTCTCATCATTTTTACTATTTCACCCTGGTCACAAGCACATGCCTTTGCCTCTCTCAATACTCCCAGCACTTGAAGATTGTAGGAATACTGATCCATGTAATTCCTGTAAGGTAATAAAATGATTAAAAATAAAAGCAACAACCCTCTGTCATCTCCACACTTGGAAATAGTCCCTTAGGCTCAGAACTGAAGCACAAGAGATACCCAGAAAGAGTGAAAGAAAACATTTTCATATTAGTTATTCTTCTTTTTTGTAGATAAATGACATTTGGTATCTAGCACAATTTAAATTTTTTCTTCGCCTTTAAACAGATCAATTCTATAAACAAATTATCTTTGGTCAAAAGATCAAATCATGAGACACATTTTTAAATTTTGGAAACCTGCAATTTTACAAGTAAATATTTTACCATCCACTAGAAAAAAGGTCATAAATACAGCTTATTAAATAATCCTTTTTGATCTATGAAAACCTGTATAAAAAACACTTCATTAGGAAAAACTCTGAGAAGTTCCCCAATGAAAAACATCGTTAGCAATGCCTTCATTAGTTCCTACAGCACAAACACATAAATAAAACAGAGGTACGCTTGTCTTTACCAGCACCCTAATATGTGAATAAGTTTTTTATTACTGTCACAAGTGGAGCTAGCCTGCAACACTTAATAAACTAGGACAAAAAGGAATAATGGGTAATAATGGGTTGGTTTTATTGTGTCTTCTATTATACCAATTTCAATTTACTTCTCCTTTCTCATGCATTGTGCTTAAATTAAAATAAAAATAGAACATAAGCTAGTAATAAAATGATAACTACTTCCTGTCTGTACTATTAGAGTACTAATATTTACTTTTTTTTTATCCTAGAAAAACAATTTTCAACCCATCTCAACATTTAAAAACTTGACTCTTCTAACTAGTATGCCAACAGCCATATTTGGTAACATGGGCAACTCAGTTTTGAAAATTAATTAAATGGCAGCCCAAGGTACAGTCCTGCCAAGAAATGAAAAGCATGAGCCATTATCTTAGCAAGTTTTTGCTCTCTTAGTGGACCTCAATATCAATTCCCTCAAATATTTAATGACTTCCTCAATGAAGACGTTATTGCTAACCTCCCCCACGCCCCTTCTGAAAAAAAAAAAAAAAAAGAAAAAATAAAAATTAAAAAAAAAATAAATAAAACCACCCACAAAACACAATCCAACAACAGATTGTTATGCACTAAAACACAGGACGCCACATTCTACTGTAGATACATTTTTTCTTTACACTGCATTCAGTAACCTCTTTCCATGCTGCTCATACAAGAGTTATCAAAAACATTTTATGGTTTATCTAGCATCATGGAAAAAAAAGAAAAATCAATTCACAGTTTTCTTAAGAAGAAAATGAATATTCTTTCTACAAAAGAGCAGCAGCAATTATTTGATGAAGTTATACCCAGTTTCTTTAAGTAGTTACCTGCAGAGAATCCTAGACAGCATAATTTAGCAACACCTAGACGCCATAATCATAGGCTAAATCACTTCTCTAAATAATAAATACATCAAGACTGAGAATTCTAATCCTTTCTCAAGCAGCATGTAGGACCTGTACAAAAAAAGGGGCTGGAGAAACTGCAGTAATTCTAACAGACTTTTATAGATCTTTTACTGAATCTTTAGTTGCCTTTTATGTAACACAAGCTAACCACCTATTAACATCTCCAAGTAACCTAAAACTTTAATTTCAATAACAAATCCCTTTCTACATCTCTAAAAATTCAATTAAACATTTTCTGAAATACCTGTATTGCATTATTTGCAACTTGTTTGCAACACACATACATTCTAAAAGCCAGTACTTCTCTCCAAAACAGGCACATTGAAGAAGGGGAAAAAAAGAGGAATAGAATGATAGAACAGCATCCTGGTCTCAGCTGTAAATGGTTACTTTTCTTCCTAGCAGATGGTGCAGGGCTGTGTTTTCAGCTTTAGTCTGAGAACAATGTTGATAACACACTGATGTTTTAGTTCCTGCTCAGTAGCAACAAAGGCTTTTCAGTCTCTCATGCTCTGCCAGTGAGGAGGGGCACAAGAAGCTGGGAGGAAGTAGAGACAGGACACCTGACCCAAACTATTTGAAGGGGTATTCCACACCACAGTACATCATGCCCAGTACATAAATTGAGCTGCTCGGGTCAGGCTGGATATTGCTCAGCCAGTGGGGAACAATTGTATTGTGCACCTCTTTTTTTTACTGCTTTTTTTCCTTTACCCTTTAGTTTTATATTCTCTCTCCTTGTTATTCCCCTTATCATTAGTAGTAGTAGTAGTAGTATATTGTACTTTAGTTATCGGACTGTTCTTATGTCAACCCACGGGGTTTGCAGTCTTTAATTTCTCCTCCCCATCCTGCCAGGGGGACAGCAAAAGCGGGGGTGTGAGTGAGTGGCTGTGTGCTGCTGAGTTACTGGCTGGGTCTAAACCACAACAAATGGTTAGAGTTCGAAGGGACCTCAAAGATCATCTACTTCCAACTCCTCTGATGAAGAATTTTCGAAGTGTCATCACCAGAGACAAAAGTAACCTTCAACTTGTTCTAGTAGAGAAAAAAATCCTCAAAATGCAACCTAATACCAGTCAGCAAGGGGGGAGGGGAAGGAATTTCTAAAGATACATTCCCAGAATACTAGGAAAAGATCATACCATATCTTAATTCTATCTCAGGTATATCAAGAAAACAAAGCAGAGAACTGTACAGAGAAAACTTCAGAACAAAACCTCTAAATACAGCAAAAATATCCAAGAAAATTAGAAACTGAAGCTCAGGAAATAAAGCACGTATTTAAAATAGCAGCAGCAATAAGTATACCTAGAAATGCCACATCCCTTTAAAATAAATTACATCCATTACTGTTTTTCCAAAACAGGTCCAAGTTTTGCTTCAAGAAAGCAACACATCTGTTTCTCATCTGTAATTTGGACTAATGCAACTAATTTTACTATTAACATGAAGTATCCACAACAAATTTTACTTAGAAAAGTTAAACAGAGAAGAAATTACTAATACCAGATAACTGCTACGTTGTACTCAATGGGACAGACAAAAAAATTCAGTACCAATTTTGCACTAGTTCTTAGAATTAGAGAATGGTTTGGGTTGGAAAGGACCTTAAAGATCACCCAGTTCCAACCCCATGCTGCTGTAACAGGCTGATTTCTGGGTGCATTTACTCGTTGATTGAGACAAGGAGTAAAAAGGTACATATTTAGTTTAACAAACACAATGACACCAAAGAACACAAAAAAAAAACCATACAAGAAATTGACTGAATACAGAACCATATGTTGCAAATAGTTTTAAATTACTTGGTAAGTGGTAAAACTCAATTAGTTGATATTTGATACAGTAAAAATATTTTTATTCATGAACAAGCAGTAGAAAAGTACCATACTTACAGTATGAATTACCACAGCTTTATAAAATTAAAAGAAATAAGTTGCATTTTATTATTTCAGAACTGGTTGAAGTCACAAATTTTCTCAAGTACCCCAGTCTATTTCTGATCTAAACTACTTAACTGTAGCAGAGCTAGCAAATATAATGTACAGAGTGTACTGGAGATTTCCATAGTTTTATTTCAGACAGCAATGCAAATAAACTTACAATTGCCCCCTCACTGTCCTAAATGACAGGCTGATGGATGCAGAGATATTTGCATCTGTTTTCCTGTTCATGTTAATTCATTACAGTGTAGAATTTTACCACAGTGCCCAGAATTAGCAAACTACAGAAGTGTGAATATTTGCAAAGAGGGAAGGTTTGAAAATTAGACTACCTTCCCAGAAAGAAAAAAAAAAAAAAAGGCAAAATCACGCCTCCCAAACTGTCACAAACTATGAAATTAAAGTAAAAGCAATAGTGATAAGGCTGTTTATATAACTAAATATATATATAAAACTATGATACCAAATTTAAATAACTCATGTTTTTGACGTTAGACTTTAGATACAGTTGCTATCTCTGTTCAATATATGCCAGAAATGCCTGCTGAGAATAGTATTATTATTCAGAAACAATTGCCTGCAAAAAGTTTATTAGTAGCCTAAAAAGAACACAAATTCCAGAAGTTATATTTTACTAATGAATATAAGAGTATAGTTGTTTTTTCCCTAATATATTCACAGTGAATATCAAACCTACTCCTCAAAGAATGTATTCAAAGTATCACCTCTCTATAAAGAGTATCTCAATAAACATCCTTCAAATGTAAATGTTTCTGTAACTGCAGTTTCAGAAAACCATATTGCTCACCGTATGTTCAGCTACGTAAACTACCCCTAACTCTACATTCAGGAAAGAATAATTACCTAGACAAATTGAGACAATAGATGCCTTAGCTACCCTATTGTCCTCCACCACACTTTTTAATTGCTCTTGCTGTCTATGTCATGTGCACTAACAATAACATTCCATTTTCAATGAATGGTTTGAAATCTGTATCATAAAAAGCAAACTTATTGTTGAACATATTTTACTGGGCAGACTTTTGGATTTGATCTTCCTTTCAAGTGTGCCAAATGGGCATCTTGGTTCCCCTTTATCACCTTAATCATTGCTACTGTGCAAACTTCATAACCTACTAGGAGTTCAATAGACTTCTTTTCCTGGAGTACCCCCAGTGCAAGTGTAACACACAGGAAACAAGCTCTGCTAAAAGGGGTTGCATGCACTAAAAATTTACTGCTGACAATGCCCAGAGTCAGAATTGCAAACATTTAATGCAGAAGTCAGACCGCCCTTGTAGGATATTTAACAAAACATTCAGTGAAGTATTTTCTAAGTGTCACCACTTGAATGCAATTCATTATGAAACAGTTTTCAAAAAAGCACAAATTTATCTGGTGGAATAGCAGAAGGAGGAAAAGAACAGACATTCAGCGTTCCAACACCAACATGTATGCTCATGACCAAATTTGATTTAAGCTATGCATGTTCCTGCATATGTAATCACACACTAATGTGCTTAGAAAGCCACAAACGTGATACACTAAAAATACTACCTGCTGCACTAGCATACATAATATTACAACTGCATAGGCAAATTGGAGGTAGAAATTCTAATGAATTAATTTGCGTTATTCAAGCACTGAAGCCCTCTCTTTTTGAGACCAGACATCATCAGTTCACTGAGGAGCTGCAAACCCCAAAATATCTATCCCCTATCAAAGTCATTAATAAACTAAATCTAAAACAGATTAAGTAAAAGACTAAGAAACCTATAATAAAAATAATGGTGAGCACAAACCTCAAGTATTTTCAGTCTAGTGGAAGCCTGACTTATGATTCTGCACACACATATTAAATGTATGGCAATGTGAGGTAAAGCAGGGACTAACTACCTCTACAAGTGTTTCCAGGACAACCAACCAGGCCTCAACAGATCCACAGGAAAAAGTCAACTAACAGTCAAAACCAAACAGGCACCTTTGAGTAACAGGAGGTAAAAGTACACATTCCAAGAGTGAGTGGTATGATGGGGCACCAGGCAAAGAAAAGCTCTGAAAACAGCGTATTTCTTTTCAATCTGACAACAAGAGATAGCATCTTGACTTGTAAAACAACTAGGTCAAAGCAGTTCAAATAAGCAGAGAAAACAATTGTTCAGCAGGATTTTGGGTGGACCTTCATGGGAAAAGACTCCTACGTTTACCAAGTCCAAAGAAAAGAATGCTATAGTATTTGAAATAGATGAGAATCATGACAAGAATTGTAAGCCCAAGCTTAACAGTTACCAGAACACGTTAGAGAATTAGGGCCTCTTCTACTCCAAAACAGCATAAATATTCAAGTTTTCATCATTTGGCCTAGATATGACCATGTCTGTAGATAATCAGCAAAAATCAAATTCAGAGAAAAGAAGCAGACTTCTATGAAAGCAATACATGAAACTGAACCATAAAAGAACATCATTTCTAAGTCAGAATCATGACAGAGGGACAGAAACGAAACGGTAGGGGAATATAAAAATGTAGAAGATATCCCACCATTAAAATAAGGTTTTGAAAGATGGGTAATAGAGGAAAGGAAACTAGGCCAAGAGAAATCAGAAGATTAAGTGTCAATAGAAGAAATATGTAACACAGAAGAAAGAAATGGAGGAGAGAAATATAATTTTTTGCCAGTGCAGAGCCAAATGAAGGAAAGTCAACAAAACAAGAACAAAAACCACATTACTATGTTCTGTTAATATTATCCTATAAAAATCATCAATATTGAGGAAAGGCAGCAAAATAGTTGGGAGGAAGATCTGCATGCTTCAAGGAATTAAACCATGATGGCTGGCAGTGTAGTTTGTAAAATACACTGGGTTAACTTAAATGAAAATTTAGTATTTTTTAGCTGCAAAGATAGCAGAACTGAAGAAGAAGAGAATAAGGTGAGCACAGAAAGTAAGTTCTGATAACCCTGCGGAGATCAGGAAGCGGCTTTTGGGACTGATAATCTTGGCAAGTGAACACTGTCAAACTGGAAGCCATCTGATGACTGAGTAAGAGCAGAAAGGATCAAGGTGCTGGAAATTACTCAGAAGGAGGTGAGAATATTTAGAAATCTAAAAGAACACTGCATTTGAAGAATCATATATGCCTTTGATAAGCAGAAGTACTGAACCAGAGACACTGATTTAATAAAAATAGGTCTTGATCAAGAACTGTGAAGCAGAAGTTATCCTAACTAATCCTAGAGAATTTGAGATATCATCAACTAAGGAAGACCTAGAAGTCTTAAGTCAAACACAAAGGGCTTGGATAGGTGGCAGCCAATGAAAACAGTAAGGACTTTGTAAAATAATCATATTAAGTGATAGTATAAGAGGCAAAAAATTAGGAAATACTATCTGGATTTGTGCTTCTGAAGACTTAAAGAATGGAAAAAAAACAAAATATCTGTAATTTCCAACATGTGAATGTACCAAGGAAGGCAGAGGGAAAGGGAAAGAAAATTATGCAAACTTGAATGCAGACAAGCAGAAAAGGACCAATATGAATGGCATGAGATGTCAGTATAAAAAAATGAATTAAAAAAAAAAAAAAGACATGAAGCAAACAGCAACTGCAGCCATGAGAAAAGCAATGTTTCTAAGTGAGAGAGGAAAAAATAAAATTAATACAATGGTAAAAAAAAGCATAGAAACACTTTCCTACTATTCCTAATGAAGGTGATTAAGTTGCACACATTACAATTATTACAACCACTTACAAAATCCATCTGTTTCATGAATACAGGATAAAAATATTTTGAGATATCAAGAGAAAGTAACTTTCACATCTTTCATATATTCTTTTCTAGAAGGTTCAAAAAAACTACAGTACAGACTGCTAGAAAAATCTCTAGTCAAATTTATTGATAGAACATATTTTGTCAAGGTTGCAGTCACTCTATATATTCCTCTGTTTGCAGCAACACCACAAAACCAACAGCTTTATAAAATAAATTAATAGAAATAACTGAAACTACTGTCAATTTAGAAATTAACCAGATCCTACCACTGTTTAGATAGGTCTGGCTAATCCTTACTATAAATTTTAAAGTGTTCATTGCACAATAAGTGGTCATTTCATGAAGTCAGAAGTGAAAACTCCAGTTACCATGGAATCAGCCTGACCTTGTGCAAGTAAGAAAACTTGTTTCACAAAAAAGGTTTTGAAAATTTTAGTACAAGTGATTTGAGTCCTTTGCCTGTTTACACTGTTCTCCTAGCCAAAGTATAAAATGTACGTATATTTAACAGGCTCAGCATCTATATGAGTAAGGTATGTCAGACACACAAAGTACTTTACACTTTTACATAAAAATTCAATCTCCAATCTGGCAGTGATGCTAACCACACGCCCCCATACCCCTGCCTGCCATACTACTGTGATACTGGCTTCATTGTAAATCTATAAAAAGAACTGAACAGAAAATATTAACAACTCACAAAAGTGCTGTTTTTACAATACCAACATTCAGTAACTACTCATGCCAAGCTGTTCACTTTTAATCATTTTAGCACATCAAAGAGTAACCCTAATATCTGACAATAATGTAGTCAATACAAAAAAAGTTAAAAAAAAAAAAAAGAAACAAACCCAAGACCTGGTCTTTTAATTCAGAAATGCCATCTGTTGAGCTAAGTCACTTTGCAAACACTACATACTTTCAGTAGAATTAAAATGATAGAGTGCAGGAAGAATGGACATGACTGGGAAAAATCTCAAGTTAGCACTTCAAAACAATTGGATTAATCACTTCTCATCTTTATCGTTACTGTGCAAATTATATGTTGAAGATACCAACTTCAAAAAGCTTTGATTAGCTGTCTGCTTCTGGAAAGACTTACAAAAGTTGGTTCTTTAGCTGTTCTGCAATATAGGCCAATAAAAATTAAGGTAATCTACATAATTTCTGTATCAGATTTCAATCACAAGAAATGGTGACCCAAGAAGGTAGAACTGGGTAGAGTAAATGTTAACAAAAAAAAAAAAAAAAGTGTGCTTTATGTTCACTCTTTCATCCAAACACAAGTTTAGAAAAAAAAAAAATCCTTATTTTCAATCCCACTGTCACACATATCAGAGGCTTAAGCGCTAAGCTTTTCAATCATCCCCGTTACCCCGTAATGTATGACTATCACCTAATGACTTTTGGCCCTGCAACTGGATGAGCCAGATCACCAAAAATCATATTAACCTAAGGAAAACTTCAGTTTCTTTCATCATCTCCAATACGTTTTCTGGCAAAAAAATCTCACAGCAACTAGGTAATTATGAATCTATTTAAACTATTTTGAGGCTGAGATGTTCCACAACTGGTTTTGACCTAAACAGTATACTTTAGGTTAGAGAAATGCCTCTGGATTCAGACTTGAGGAAGTTTTAATACTGCAATCATCACTTCTAAAAAAACAAAAAAAAAAAATTCTAAGGAAATTTACTAGAAGCAGAATAGTACGCTATTTCTTGTATTGACAGCGTTCCGCCCTGC
Source organism: Psittacus erithacus (assembly GCA_009867235.2). Classification (NCBI taxonomy): domain Eukaryota; kingdom Metazoa; phylum Chordata; class Aves; order Psittaciformes; family Psittacidae; genus Psittacus; species Psittacus erithacus. The sequence continues at coordinate 6,754 of WYDI02039123.1, read as the reverse complement.
GCACATCAGTATGAAAAGTGGCTTCATTTTCAGGTTTAATGGGAAGACAGTACAATTTCCCTGTAGCCTGGAATTTCTTAATTACTACAGTTATTCACATAGAATACTAACAGAAAATCAATATATTTCTAATGTGTTCTAGCTACTATTACAGGCAGCACAAAGGTGTGAGAGCACTATTCTGAATCACCTTATGACATTTTTGTTCACTGAGCTCTACAAAAAGTTTTCTCCAAAGATTAAACTCAATTTTAGAATTAATTTCTTTCATCAATATTTAAGATTTGTATTTGCTTTTATTGAAAATCTGTGTAGTAATGTCATTAGCATTTCTACCAAGAACTGGTTTCTAAGACTTAGCTTCATCTAATGAAGACTAAAGATATTATGTGGGAGACCAATATTATACAAGGCCTGAAAATAATAAAAGAAATTCTGAAAGCTGTGCTTTCTTATAATTAATTTTAAGAAGAAAAGATTTTAAAATTATACATTCTCTAAGAGTTTTTCACCACTGGACTCCCTTCTCAAGTACAATCTCCCACACTCAAGTGAAAACTACTACTGTATTTCAGTAATACCAAATGGCTTGTCAGACAAGGCTAATACAAAAGAAAACAGGAGGAAGCCAAGACAAACCTAATACCAGGCTAGAACAGAAGTGCAAAAAGCTAAGAGACGTATAGTAACCACCTAAACTTCCCAAGAGCACAAAATTGAGACAATAAAAGCTACAACTTATAGGAAGACATATGAAGTGTTTCTGACTATTATATGTAATTTATCTTTGCTGGAAACCAAAAGCTTGTATTGAGTGAATGTGCACACTTAACATAAAAATTAAGAACACTGTTGTGTTCTTACTAAAAAAATTAGAAAAATATCTCCATAACTTACAGACGACATGAAAATGCACAAACAATCTCACTCACCTGTCTTCACTAAAACGTCGACCAACCACAATTTTACACTTGTCTGGAGGGAGACAAGCCGCTAGCAAAGGCACCGTCCTTAACACTCGACTTTCCTGTAAAACAGAAAAGTTATTTTTGAATTTATTTTCAAGTTTTTTTACAGTGGACACAGTAAAGAACTTATGAGATAACAGAAAAAAAAAAAGAAAAAAATCTACAAGAAAAGAATACCCAATTTTGATGCATTCACATCTTATTGTTTTGATTGACAGTATTGAACTTGGTCTTAACTAGCCTGTGATCATCAGCATAAATTTCAACTGGGCTATCAGCATCAAAAAGTACAATGAAATTACACAGAATAATAAATAGTAGGCAAAAATGAGCATTAACATTAATTATTACATTAACCTATCAATGTAATAGGTCAGGACCCTATTGTCTCTATATTGGAAAATGAGTGGAGAGCTTAATTTCCACAAACCGGTGCTAAAATAAAAGCTCTGGGTGCATCAGAAAAAACAGTCTGAAATATAAACATATCTGTTCCACTGTCACTTCACAGTAAACAGGACAACAGCACCAACACTGCCACATACTCCATGTTGTGCTATACAGGCTGTGTTCACTAGGCACCTGCCAACACCTTTATGCCACTGATGAGGAAGGTGACTACCAGGTCTGGGTAAGGAGCAGGAGCTCCAGATCCCAAAGAGCATTAAAGAGAGCTGTGTTGGAGCAGAGCTTCAGAAAGCAGAGGAAGAGGGAAGTACTGCCAGCTGAAGAAAACCCCCTACTTATCAAACAAATTTGTTTCTGTCCTTCATTTAATGCAGCTGGAAACATACAAGTTTTTGTCCAGACAAGAAATACTGCAAACTGAGCTTGAATATTTAGGATGCCAACTTCTGGCTTTTTGTCAGTGAAGTGGGATGATAGTTTTATCTTGCATGTAACAAAGACATCAAGCCAACACAGAAAACTAAATGAAATCTTCTGTTTATTTACTTATCACAAGAGGAGTAAAGGAAAGTTATCAAATGAATCTAGCAGAAGAAAAGACACTAGAGGTCAGGCGAGGATTATGTAAGCCCTAAACTCAGTTAGAAATGAGTTCTTCCAATATTCTCAACATGAATGTCTCATGATTCAGAAAATGAAAATCCAAAGATCAGTCCTTACACCACAGGACTAGTTAATGAAAAGCATGGCAGGGAGAGGTGGGGAGAGGAGGTCCACCTTTTGATGTATGAGCCATATATATAAACAATTTAGTATTTGTGGATACATAAGGCCTTGATTAGCTCTCACAGTTCTCCCTGGGTGGCTGTTACCTTCCACAAGTACAATGTGCAGCTGCCTAGGGTTCTCACATTGTCTTGCTAACAAACTGCTGTTAAATTAGTTCTGCAAAAATTTTTATCACAGTTGCCTGAAACCTTTATTAATATTGCTTTTTCTGATTCACAAACATATTGATATAAGTACTGCTCCCCTATAAATGAAACATCATGGAATTGAAGGAATAAGTTGCCCTGATACATTCACCACCACTTTGCACAGCAGAAGCATCATGATGTCTCCTAGAGACAGAAGAAAATCCTTCAAACTACCATTGATTTCTTCTGTCTCAGCAAAGTGGAATAAGCCATCAACAGTGGTACAGCATTATTTGTCTTTATTTTATCCTATTTAAATAAGTCTTCAATTCACTAGTTAGAAGACTCTTTTCTTCATACGAAGTCGCAATAAAGAAACTGGAAGAAAATCAATTATTTGTCTCTATAAGCAAAACCAAAAGAGCTATCATCAGTCAAGGAAAGTCATTCAACTCTTCCTTCCAATGTCATATCATTACTTCAGAATTACCTTTCATATCAAATAAATATTCTCTTCCAACAGGGAAAACTGAATTTTCCAACTTAAAAAAAAAGCCATGTTTACAGGAAGATAAACATAAAATTCAAAGCTAAAAGGAATTGCTTGACAACAGAAGCTTAAGAACAGCTAAGTCAAACTAACATTAAAAAAGGTTTCATGTCTTTATAATTTTCTTCATTTAAAACCATTTGCATTTAACTAGACTATATATAGCCTGTTTGTTACCATATCAGCTATTTCCATTTACTGGAGCACTCTCTTTCTCCTTTGTTCTTCTGAGTGTTCTAATAGTGATTGGCAATTCTTTGTTTATTCATTATTTGGCCACTGAAGTACATAAATAAAAATAGCACTGGAGGACTTATGTTTTGGGCTGACCTTGGCTGCCCCTCCTAAGCATGATGGCAAAGGAAGGGGAAATAACATGCAAATAAACTCATGGGTCAAGATAAAGACAGTTTAATAAAGAAAAGCAAAGGCCATATGTGAAGCAAAGGAAAACAAAGAGACCTTGTTCTCCACTTTCCATCAGCAGGCAATGTCCAGCCACTTTTTGGGAAGTAAGGACTCAACACGCGCAACAGCTGCTCCAGAAAACATATGGCATAATAGTTAATGCTGCCCTCCCCTCCTCCTTTTCTCCACAGCTTTTATTGCATCATATGGTACAGAATATCCCTTTGGTCAGCTTGGGTTGGCTGTTCCGGCTATGTCCCTTCCTAGTCTCTTGCCCGCCCACAGCCCACCAGACTTTGGAGGAGCGGTTTGGAGGCAAAGCTCTGATAGCACCACTCAGCAATAGCCAAAATACTGGTTTGTTATTAACATTGTTCCAGTCACAAATACAAAGCATAGCACTATGAGGTCTGCTGTGGAGAAAGTTAACTGAATCCCAGCAAGACACAATACAACTTTTGCCTTTTTTATTTTTTTCTTTCCTGAGAATTAGTGGTACTTTTTATTACCATAGCATCATCCACCTGCAACGAACCAGTTCTAATACAAATATTTATTAAATTCAGCAGATATACTCAATTTTTTTTTAGAAATTGTTAAAACAATTAGCAAAACTTTTCCCCTTATATTTGACTCTTACTGTTCAATAAGGTATACTATACAGAACAAATACTATAATGAGCAATTCAGAGCTAATTACTTGCATTAGATCAATATACAAATTCATTAAATACACACAATCTAAGTTTTCTTCTCACATGGTTAACACAGAAAATTCTTACATTTATAGAACGAACACAGGGAAGCAGAACAACCTAAAAACATACTCTCTGCTACGCTTTAGGAGTACAGTCCTCACTTATAGCTGTCACTCAGGTTTTGAAAAGCACATAATGGCCTACACTCTGCTGGCAATAACTGCAAGGACAATAAAAGGCAAAGGTAAGACAAATGTGTAAAGGGTTTACACCTAGTTATACCACTGGCCTGACATGAGGTTCATAATAGTACATACGAGAAGAAGAAAAGTAAAAAAATCTTGTCATTTTATATATATAACTATATGCAAAGAAGAAAAAGAGATTAGGCTGAGCAAATAACTTCTTCACCCTTCTATTATTCCTGATACTGGGTTTGGGATGTAAAATAGAAGCTAGATGGCAGGATTCCTCACCTGGGATCCACTGCTCTGCAATGAGTGATTTCTCTCTCTTTCACAGTACCTGATACCTGCACAGGTCTATCTGGCAGCATGGCCTCTATATAGTAAGAATGTGGAGAGACTGTCACATTAATCACAGCACAAAGAATATTTCTCCTGACTTCCTACATTACTATCTCAGCTGAATACAGGTCACAGTAGCACCATTTGACCATAGTTGGAGGTTTATTTCACTGCATTGTGGACTTCCAAAGACAATAAATAACAAAACACAGGGAGGACAGTCAGCACTAATATGCAGTAGGGGAAAGACATTTCCTATCTGATTAGTTTAATGAGATACCTTTGAAATATACTCTTAGAGTCTATCTGTAATGAAATGGAAGACTGAAGGATGAGATACAGTCTAGAAGGCTTATCTGCCTTCAAGACTGATTGTATTTTGAGTATGAGCAGCTATAGCAAAGGGAACCCATCTTTTGCCATGTATGCCTCAGCTGTTCTGCAGTCAAAAACATCACCTATGATCACCTAGGACAAACACTTGTGGAAAAGTGGCATTCCATTATAATAGACAGCTTTTGTGATTGCTGATTAATAAAAAGTGTAGATATCCTTTCAGAAGAACACAGGAATGGTGTATGAAACCTAAAAAGAATCTGAAAACTTTTTCTAATATCTTCCACCATGAACAAGAAATTCAACACAACTCAAATGCCAGTTTAAATACCAGTTCCCTGGCACACTCTTGAACCCTTTTTTCCAGCAAGTGATTTAGGCACATATGTAAGTACTTCTGAATTACAAAGTAACACAAAACAGTATTCTTATTATAAATAGCCAACTAAAAATCACAGCTTTCCCGATCAGAGATCACATATGTCATGGCTTCTGTTCAGTTTCTCTGCAAAAGAACATTTTTTTCTCTACCTTGTTTTTTTATATTTTACTTAAGTTCCTTCAGGCAAAGACCTTCTGCATGCTGACTGAGTTACTGTAAGTAAACAGCTGGATCAGAAGAACAGAGGTTTATGAACTTCACAGTCTAATTTGTAGACCCGCCACCTATCCAGATCTGTGTAAATGCAGTCCAACTTCTAAAACCCTTTTCATCCACTACCATACTCCATGATTAACAAACAAGAAAGCATCAACATAAATTCTTGTATTAGGGAAACCAAAACATACAGTTTTGAAGCTTAACAATAATTTTTCAATGGCTAAACAGCTATGGCCATCACTAAGATGCACTGCTTAATTCATACTTTTAACAAACCAGTAATATCAGTAAAAGACAACTGCTATAATCAAAACACATTCATCCATGGATCAACTCTAAGCACCTGAACAAGACACCATATCAAGATTAATTCTTGCAACTTGTATCAAGGCAGGCAGACTTCAGATCCTAGCAGGACTGTTCAGATAAGAAAAGATGTCTTGCATGCATGAAGTTGCAGAAATAAGTCATTATTTCAGAAGGTACAATAATTCAGATGAACAGAATAAAAGATAAAATAGGTGAGCTGGCATTTCAATCATCAAGTTTAAAAAGAAAATTCACTACATGATACTAACAGCACAGCTGCTTCCTCTTGCCTACCTTTTGCTGCATTAAGATTCTAGCTGAACTCCAACAATTACCACAGCCTTACTCACCTCTGCTGGATGCTGAATTATATACAAGCAGGCGGAGACCTTCAGCGGATGTATTGGCAGGAATGGACATAAACACACCTTCTGAGGACGGCTAGATGACAGAAGGGAATGAGAGAACAATAAAAGCAATCAGCAATTTATGAAAGATGGGATAAATACAGTGCACAAATACACACTGCATCCCAGGAGACACACTAAGAACTTCCCCTTATGACACAGTATATTAAAACCAATGTAATTTTCTGTTTGCAACTCTCTATTTCTGAGAGTAAAGAAGCAAGATTTTCATTGAAATGGAGTTTGAGAAAAGTGTCCACATGCCTCCTGTGATCTGGTTAGGATTAAAGCACTCCAAAAATCCTGTCATCATCTTCAAGAAGAGCAACTTGCTAGTATCCATACCCCAACCAGAGAAGTCTATTACTGCTTTTCATATCAAGTTAGTGTTTCAACAATTTGATAAAAATATAATAGATTATATAACATTTATAATTGATATATTTATAATAGATTAATTACAAAAGATAATTTTAGAAGTATACACATATGAAACCTCATCATGCTTTATTTATTTATTTTATACATGCCCTTCTCTGCTCTTGTGTAGACCTCACTTGGAGTATTGTGTGCAGTTCTGGTGTCCTCAACATAAAAAGGACATGGAACTGTTGGAACAAGTCCG
>WYDI02039120.1:0-31150 GCA_009867235.2 Psittacus erithacus | reverse complement strand
AGGATCACCTCCTTCGACCTGCTGGTCACGCTCCTTTTGATGCAGCCCAGGATACGGCTGGCTTTCTGGGCTGCAAGCACGCACTGCCGGCTCATGTCCAGTTTCTCATCGACCAACACCCCCAGGTCCTTCTCTGCAGGGCTGCTCTGAATCTCTTCTCTTCCCAGCCTGGAGCTGTGCCTGGGATCGCTCCGACCCAGGTGTAGGACCTTGCACTTGCCATGGTTAAACTTCATAAGGTTGGCATCTGCCCACCTCACAAGCATGTCAAGGTCCCTCTGGATGACATTCCTTCCCTCCAGCGTATCAGTAGAAACACACAGCTTGGTGTCATTGGCAAAGTTGCTGACGAAGCACTCAATCCCACTGTCCCAAGTCACCGACAAAGATGTTGAACAAGACCGGTCCCAACATGGACCCCTGAGGGACACCACTCGTTACTGGTCTCCAGGTGGACATTGAGAAATTGACCACAACTCTTCGCGTATGGCCATCCAGCCATACTGCCAAATACTCACTTCAATGAAGGCAATCACAACCAGTGTTTACAGAACCACAACATGGCTTTGATATTTTCTTTCCGAAAGTCCCATATCTCTGCGCATTAGGCCACCAGAGGGCAATCCCACACACACATACACAAAAAGCATGGAAAGTGGCATGGGAATACTTTTAAGGACCGAAGTAAACACTCCAGAGCAAAAACTGATATAAAACACACGTTTGCTCAAAAATACTATCAAAACCCCCTCTTTATCTTCACTAATACACCACATCTCTCTCTGGTTTCTAGACTGGGTTCTTAAACTGGATGCTGCTAAGAAGAGCTTTTATATTTTTTTCTTCATGTGAACATGACCTAACTAGCTACAAGAAACTGCAACAGAACTATGTAGAAGTTCAGCCAAAGCAGCACTCACAGCTTTGCAAAGAGACTCTGGCAGCATCTCTGGAATTTCTTTAGTGCTATCTACAGTACAGTAAATCTAAAAGTATTTATGAAGCATTTACTTAGGGTCAGTGCAGCTCATGGTTTGTATTCTAATCCCTGTTAAATATTACAGCAGTACAGGACATCTTGTGAAAAATGTAAGTGTTAGTCTTCTTGTTCTTAGAGGATAAAATTGCATTTTTCATGTATAAATGTAATACTCTCTAGTGACATGGTTTAGTGGTGGTCTTGGCAGTCCTGGGGTAATGGCTGGACTTGATGATTTAAAGGTCCTTTCCAACCTAGCTGATTCCACAATTCTATGATGCAGACAGACATGATATGGATTTTCAAAAAAACATTAATACAATAGAATTGTTGGCCTTTTAAAGTACTTTAATACACAACAACTTTGAAGAAAAAGATCATGAAGTCTGAAATTTATTAATTTACATAAGCTTTATGCTTCTATTTGCAATCTACTTTAAAAGAAAGCAAAAAGCAGCCTAGTTTTTCAAGCACACAGTGTTCCTAAATACATAATTGAAAATTACTTTATAAATAATATATGAAAAAATACATAATTCTATCAAATACTCTTGTTTGGACTCATAAAAAGGATAAAAATCTTTCTAAAAACATTTGTAGAGAAGGTTCAGCTGAGAGCTTACCTAATTATACCTTATTGTTAATTTGAAACAGTCTGTATTTGATAATCACTTTTTGAATAGTAGTCTCTTTTCAGTGGGTTGTATAGGAATGAGTAGTGAATATTTATGCACAGGAAAACAGTAAGCCTTACCCTGAGCCTCTGAACTTGACAGCCTTGTTTCTCCGTCATTTTCATAAAGTGACTGAAGTTTGACTCATCAAGCAGAAGATACACTGCAATCCCTCTAGCAGATGCCTCCACAATTTCTCTAAAAATATCCACATCTGTAAACATATCCATAACAATGGCAATGACCTGAACAAAACAGAAATGACAGAAGTTATTATATTGTATAAACACATATATAAAACTCTTCACTGAAGCTTGCACTGGGCAGCTAACACTAATATTTTTTATGCATCGAGAAAGTTCTAATATTTTCCATGTGGTAACACTTAACCTGGAAGGCTTTTATAGACCATTGGACATTCTTTTTGAGAAGTCAGACCATCACGTGCATGCCATTTGACACATGTACCATAGCTTGGCAAAAAGTTACGTTATGGGTATGTATAGCAATTACTTATATGAAGAAAATGAAAGCCAGTGGAAGAGAAAGTAAGGGGAAACAGCAATGTAAACACATGTTTAAAAAATAAACCATCAAAATATAACTGCAGTGTGCGGTGTGAAAATGTTTTCAGATAATATTTTTGTTCAAGAGGCTTCTTCATCTTTCATCATCTTCTCTAAAGCTAATGGCTCAAAGGTCTGAAGGAGTCAATAAGCAGACATTGAAGAGCTGAGGATATCAGGACCCATACTCATTCAGCGCTCTTACTGGGATGAAATTTTCTCAGCTAGTGAGAGCTTGAAGAAGATTAGAGTGCTGAACACCAGCTACTGATACCATTAAACCTATGGAAGCTAAGTATTTCTGATTGGGAAAAACAATGTCTTGCCAATGGTATCTTGTAGATGATATACTGTTAATGTTTTGGGGAAGCAATTTGGGAAGAACTAGTTTGAAGCATTAGAGGAGATAACAGAGGGAGAACAAGTATCTGGGTAACTTAAAAATAACATTTTTATCCACTACAGTGTTCATGAAAAGTTCCAATGAGATGTCTCAGTTGCAAATTCAAATCAGAGGATCATAGAATAGTTAGGGCTGAAAAAGAGTTAAGATCATCTAGTTCCAACCCCCTGCCATGGGCAAGGACACCAAACACTAAATCATGTCACCAAAGACTCTGTCCAGCCTAGCCTTGAACACTGCCAAGGATGGAGCATTCACAACTTCCCTGGGCAACCCATTCCAGTGCCTCACCACCCTCACAGTAAAGAACTTCTTCCTTATATCTAACTTGAACTTCCTCTGTGTAAGTTTAAACCCATTCCCCCTTGTCCTGTCACTATCGTCCTTAATGAAGAGTCCCTCCCCAGCATCCTTATAGGCTCCCTTCAGATATTGGAAGGCTGCCATGAGGTCCCCACGCAGCCTTTTCGTCTCCAGGCTGAACAGCCCATATAAAGTCTTTCACAGATATCTGAGCATGCTTGATAGTGAGCTTTATCATTGTCACTAATCTTTAAACTATCTTTACAAATCCACAAGACAGAGAATAACAGAATAGCATGAAATAATTGAATTCTTTCAAAAATCCTAGGTAATATGTTCATGCAGCATGTCATTCATTTTATTGACTTTTTGAAAATAAAACCTAAATGTGACTTTTAACAGTACAAATTATATTTCTTTACCTAAATTGGAAAATAAAGACTGAAACCCTGTCATGGTTTAAGCCCAGCCGGTAACTCAGACCCATGCAGCCACTCGCTCACTCCTCCCACCTTCTTCCTCCCCCCAGCTCCTGGAGGGATGAGGAGGAGAATGAAAGAATGTAACTTCCACGGATTGAGGTAAGAACAGTCCAGTAACTAAGGTATAACATAAACCACTGCTGTTCTGCTTCTACCATCAATAATAATAATGATAAGGGAAATAACAAGGGAAGAGAATACAACTGCTCAACACCCGCTGACTGATACTCAGCCAGACCTGAGCAGCGATCTAGCCCTTCCGGGTAACTGTCCCCAGTTTATATAGTGGGCATGATGTGCTGTGGTACGGAATACCTCTTTGGTTAGTTTGGGTCAGGTGTCCTGTTTCTGCTTCCTCCCGGCTTCCCCTCCCCCCCTGGCAGAGCATGAGCATTACTTAGCAACAACTAAAAACGTCGGTGTTATCAGCCTTGTTCCCAGGCTGAACATCAAAACCACAGCACTGCACCAGCTACTAAGAAGGAGAAAAATGACTGCTACTGCTGAACCCAGGACAAACCCTCAAAAGTTTAAACTTGACTCTAAGGACAACATCACTTTCAGATGTTCTTCTTCTTCTTGGTCTTGTATCTGAAACACACAACATTAAATGAACATGGCAACCCTATATATTCATCTGTCTTGTTTCACTTATGTCTTAGCAGAAATCTGCCAAGACATATAAAGTGGTTTAGGTAAAAAGACCAAAGAAGCAAGTTTGTTCTCAAATACCTCCCTCTCCCTCTGAACTCACTGATTTCTTTTTAGCCTTTCCTTTAGTTTATATCTCTTAGAAATAGGTGCTCATCACATTCAAGGGTCTATTTAAATGCAAGAGAGAAATCTTGAATGGATTCATTACCATATGCTGCCATGAATACATTAAATATTCAGAATCAACAGTACAGCCTTCAAAAATCGTTCTAACATTTTCCTAGCAGATATCTAAAATGCTATCTTGTTTGCGGCATCTGTGGTTAAAAAAGACTAGAATACTGGAAATCCAAAGAAAAGAAAAAAACAAGAATTAGTAATAAAACCTAAAAACTAACTAGAGTGGCCATACCTCTCTTTATGAAGAGGGAAGGAGAGAAATAAATAACTAAGAAAGCAGGCCAGGAAATTGGTAGCGTAAGAAGGAGGCATGAGCACTACTATGTAGATACCTTGTAACTTGTGAATGAACAGGAGACTCTCTTCATCTTCACTAGCAGAATTCTTAAATCATTTCCCTCATTAATTTTGGAGTTAATTCTGCAAAGCATCAAAGTAGTCTTGCAAGAAATAGTAGGCTTCGCTTCCAGAGTTGGAATAGGGATTATGTTTTGAAACCTAAGGCTTCCGCTAGTTGAAAAATCATCACCAGATTTAAGAACACATACGCAAAGCCACAATTGTATCTGACAACTAATTGGACATCTGTTTTTTTATTCCTTGGAAACCAAGATAACTCTCGTCGTATTTCCTCATTAGCTTGCCCATTCACTCTTAGCAACACTCTATTAATCTAGTCAACACAAATGTAATTAGACTCAATTGCTGGAGGAAGAAGAGTGCCAAATTTGAACCATTCATATGGTATACATTCATTAGTAAAAAGTCATTTACAGTGATAAGATCACTTGTGTATACTAATTTCTACAAATTAGAGTAGTTGTTTGATCACATACTATAGATTCTGATGCAGAGAGTGGATTCCATTAATGTCACAGAATATTCTGATTTTTAAATGTATTAAACTCCCTTCAATATTTTTTCTTTTTTCTTGGGGAGGAAGAGGCAGGGTTGTGGAGAAAGGATACATTTCTCCATACATTTGCCTACTTTGCAGAAGGGAGTATTAAGCCTGGGGAAGGAAAAAGCCAATATGATATTCAGGGTCCCACGTTTTGATTACTTAAGGAAACCAAGACCAGGAAGTTACCTCAAAAGAGGTATTCTATAGTGTGTATCTACCTTTAATTAAAGCTGTATCAACAGCTGCAGGATTAGTTACTTGCTGCATCACTTTGGAATAAAAGATTTCACTAGTATGTTTTTAAATTTGTTTTTGCAATTGCAAACCTGATTTCTACCCTGATACTTACAAGAAGCCACATAATAGTGAAATCCAGGAGGAAAAAAAATTTAGAGAATTCAAATTGCAAAAAATAGGTCAGAAAAATGTCCATTCCACAAATTCTGTTTCTTATGCCCATAACAATACTATGCTGTGTTAAGACAATCTCCTAAGGTAGAACGCTCCAGTGTCATACAGTAGGCTTCCTTATAAACTGCCATTTCCTTTCCAAAACATATTTGTTTTTCAAAATGCAGAGGTCTTTTCAAAAGCAGCACTAATGCTTTTACAGGGAATACAAAGCTCATCCAAATATGCAGGGGACATTGGATGGGTTTAGCAGTTTTCTGCTGAAAGCAATCAGAACTCTGGAAGAACTTTCCAAACCCTGAGAAACTGATTATTACCCTGATCAAAATGACCCTAAATTGTGAATAACTAAGCATTTTACACTTTCAGGGAGGTGAAAATAACTCATGGAACAGATACTTGCTGTGCATAATATCACGTAACACTGATAATTATGCAGCAAGAGTTAACTACAACCACCCAATTTGGTATTAGAACAACACATTTCAGTGATCAACTAAAAGCAAAGACAGTGCAGAATTTCTTTTTTTTTTTCTTTTTTAAATACTAGTCTTCTTTCCCCAAAACTAAATTTAAATAACCTTAGATTGTCCCTATTAATCTTTTCATCTTATCTACCAATTCTTTTTTTGAAGCAATGAATGATTTTTAAAGTTAAAATTTGGTTTCAATGGCAGCCTTACAGAAAAAGAGACTCTGCTGAAGTCAATAAACACAAAATTACTCCTAATAAAGCTGACAGACTTATCAATTTGCATGAAGGCACCATTAGAGCCATATTCTATTATTCTTACTACTATCTTGATACCAAGACTACAGTTTGCAATAGAAAAGTAAAGCTTCACACATTACTTTAACATTTTAAGTACAGGCAGAAAAGTATAATTGGTTGAATAGCACTATTTTTATGCAAAAATTTTAAAACACTTATTTTTTCCAGTAAACAGAGTTATTTAATTTGCACAGTATTAAGTGACATAACATTTTAAAAATCACTATCTCTAAACTATCAGATCATTATAATTTGAAGTTCTTGTCATTCTTTAACAGTTTTTAATGATCTCGAAATTCAGGATATGACTCACTCCTACCTAAAATACTACTGACAAGATTCATGAAAGACAGACACACATATCTTGAAAGTTAAAATAAACAGCTATAGCTGAGATATCCTGCAAAACCGTGCAGAGTCTTGCAAAACAGAAGCTTAAGTACATGGTAACATGACACCAGACTGGATACTATAAGACTGTAAATGGAGGCTGATGCTCGGTTCTGTTCATCCATTATACCACAGGGCCAGTCATTGTTCACTAGTTTGGGCCCATTCACAGGTATTACATTTGTTTAAATGTTTCTCATCTTTAGAAATTAACTCTATTCAAAGGCTTATATAGAAGGAAGTTACCAATCCGAACTGTACAAATGCATCTATCACTAAATATCTCCTGAGCATATCCAGGGGAGTGTGACCAAGCATTTCAGAGCTGGAACACTTGCCCTGTGAAGACAATGCAAGGGAGCTGAGTTTGTTCAGTCCACAGCAAAGACAGGCTCAGGGAATCTTACAGCAGTCCTCAGTGCTTTACAGGGAAGGTCTTGAGGAGACGAAGCCACATTCCTCATAGCGGCGGCCGGACAAGAGACAATGGTCAAACTGAAACAGCAGTTCTGACCGGATATAGGGAAAAAAGCCTTATTCCCTTAAGAACAGCCCAGCAGTAGGGCAGCATGTCCAGTCTCTGTCACTGGAGGTTTTCAAAACCCAGCTGGATAAAGTCCTGAGCAACTTAATCAGATACTATCATTCGCCCTGCTTTCAGCAGGAGGTTGGACTGGAGACCTCCTGAAATCACTTCCAATTGACCAAGTCTGCAATTCAGCGATTCAGAGATCTTAACCCCCATCTTTGTCAAAATCCAAGTGACTTTTGATATGTTTAGAAGTAATCATAAATTTTGCTGTGGGACTTAAAGAAAACAAAAAAAGACTATAAATAAAGAATACTAAGAAGGAAAGTTTTTCTGCTTTACTTCTTCCATTTTGAGTAAGAATTTTGTTAAGAAAAATCAATAGCTTGTAACCTTCATAGCTCAGTTTTAGAATATCAAAATCAACTCTTTCAATGGGTGTGTTCTGAAATAAAGGCATAGAGGTAATGAAACGCCTTTATTGCTAGTGCTCTGTAAATCTATCTTGTGAACTACTGACAGTTTCATTAATCCCAGTATCTTCACTTCCTTCACAGCACTAATTACAATTCTTTAAGGTTTATCTTGCAGAATGTGTCATTTAACACCTCCTGTGTTATAAACAGTAAAAAAGAGGAATCCTCTAATGTAGCTGCTTTCCTAGGTCAGGCTTTACTAAAAAGACACCTACCATTATATCAATAACCTAGTAGGAAATAATGCTAAAGACCTATCCTACACTGCAAGAGTACTGATTTCTTGTAATCTATGTGAGGCTTACTTCAGGCATGCTGTGACAAATTTCCATATCACTGTGCAGTGCTTCTGAATGCCACTACCCTTCCTCACCCCAAGATCGAAGCAGCACATCTCAGATAGAAATGTTAACTCTATTTTCGTTGACCTTTTCCCTGGCACTCCAGTCAAATTCCTTTTCACAGATCTCTATTTGCAGAGAATCTCCTTATGGCACAGGCTTGGTATTATCTGAATCTGGCCTTTCTCAGAGAGTAGGCATATCATGACGCTTGCAACAGTGCAGAAAGAAGCTATCATACTGCATACCTTACTGTTAGCAACAAGACACAGGAAGAAATTTGACTGAGTGGGTTTAAGGCACCATAAAAGAAAGACAAATTTTGTGATCAATGCAGAGAGCCTTACCGTTAGTAAGCTACATAATACATCCCACAAATTATTATGAGGTTTTTTAATTATGTTATGCTCTTGTTTATGGTTGAGGGTCTAGATTCAGTTTATGCTTGCTGCAATTCCTATTAGCAGAATCCTAATAAATCATCTGATATCCTTACTGTTGCTAACACCAGAGTGCTTCTAAGATGATAGTACATTAATTTCATATTAATTTTCAAAATCTAACACAGCCCTGAAATGCTTTGCATAACATATCCTTCTACTGCAAAACATACTTTGAAACCATTGTGATTTGCACCCGAGTATCTCAGGTCACCTTTGGGCTGGCTGTTATTGCTGAAGTCTCCCAGAGCAAATGTAGCAGATCAGAAGTCTTGAAACAAAGAACCAAAGAGCAGTATAATCACGGGAGGCCTCATCTGAAAACAGAGCCTATATACAATAAAATTAGTAATAAAACATCTGAGTGTGACCCATTCTCCTACAATTTCTGTGGCAATGTAATGGAACAAATACTGAGATAATTTATACCTATGCAACTGCCATGAAGTTAATGTCACTGCTTGTTGTGTATTATCACCAAAATTCGCTCCCTGAGATCATATTTAATTTATTTAACTGGCTTCTGCACACAGACAGCAATAGACCATAACTATACAGTGTACTTTGAAACATTGTCCCACTACAGGACTCTTTAAAAGCTATTTAATTAACTACAGGGTGAAGTCTCGCACTTAACTATAACAGGCAGCTACACTACCTCAGAACCACTGAGGTAGGGTTAGAGTTGGGGTAACCCTAAGGTTTTTAGGTAAACTAAAATCCTAGAAATCTCCTGCAATACAATATGGAAAAAAACCAAAGCAAACTATTCTCAGAAAATAATGAATGGAGGCAACCACATAAAGCACTATATAGAGTTTAACCATCTAGCCCACATGGTAAGGCCTTATCTGCCAAAAACATGTAAGAAAGATGTGTGGTAGGAGCTATCAGTAAGAAGGAAAAAAGGTCTGATTCTAGCAGCAAAGAATGATATGGCAGTAAAAACAGGAGCTCTTAGGAAGGACATGATTTAACTTTGAAATATACCAGGAAGATCACTTTTTTACAGTGTACCATCTTCTAACAACTACCTGATGATTTTGCCTTTTGCTCAATTTGGCAGCTTTGGTGCAGCTTATCATGTCTCTGAAAATGCAGATTAGAATATCAGGATTACTTCTTCTACAAATGAAACTACAACCAACACAAAATAAAAGTTCTCTGAAGTGCAGACAAGATAAAAAGGATGTGAACCTGCTGAAGTGAGTCCAGAGGAGGGCCACAAAAATGCTCAGAGGGCTGGAGCACCTCTGCTATGAAGACAGGCGGAGAGAGCTGGGCTTGCTCAGCTCGGTGAAGAGAAGGTTCAGGGGAGACTATACAGCAGCCTTCAAGTGCCTAAAGGGGGCCTACAAGAATCCTGAAGAGGGACATTTTACAAGGACATGTAGGGTCAGGACAAGTGTGCTTTAAGATGAAAGAGGTTAGATTTAGATGAGATACGAGGAAGAAATTCTTCACTATGAGGGTGGTGAGACACTGGAACAGGTTGCTCAGAAAAGTTTCAGATGCTCCATCCCTGGAAGTGCTCAAGGCCAGGCTGGATGGGATTTTGAGCAACCTGGTCCACTGAAAGGTGTCCCTTCCTATGGCAGAGGGATTGGAACTAAATGATCACTAAAGTACCTTTCAACCCAAACCATGCTATGATTCTATGATTCTGTGATGACCTTTCAGAAAGCTACTGCACACTGACCTATCAAGTCACACATGCACCATCTTAAAATGACACCTTGTGTATTACATCTTCAAATTCACACAAATAAGAATTTTACAGGTGAGCGTCTTGCAAAATATGTGAGTGATCTACATTAACTCTATAAATGTGATCTGTATCTACAGGTTTTGTAGTTGTTATTCTGGCTGAAGGATTAGTGAGAACTTATCTCGAACTGACTCAATTGCAGAAGACACCATCTCGCTGTGGCTGGTAGCAGAGGCAGCAATTTCTCTGAAGTTTTACTTTCGCACATGCAGAATCAAGTTCCAGCATGTCACGGAGATGAGAGGAGGGAAGGGGATATTCTGGAGATTCTTTGTGGGGACTTCTCAAGAAGCATTTATAAACCTAACCCTTGGAAGAAAGGATCTGCAAAGAGAGAGTTGCTGCCCAGTGACTGGCATACCACAAACAAGAAAAGATTTACTGAAATCTGCAAAGAACTGTCATGCAGGGTTAAAGCAACAAGTATTCAGTGTTTAATTTTAAAACTTTGCTTTCTGCTTGCAATGCTCCCATCAATGACTACACCAGGTTTCATTTTTAACAAGAAAGCTGCGTTCTATCACTGCGAACAGAGGTGAGCAGAAAATCCTTGGCATGATTGAGGGAACACGCTTGGGAGCTTACTCTGCCCTTTCTTCTCCCGCAACTGATGTCGTTGCTCTATTCCCAGCACCATGTGGACTGCAGCTGGTTGGGTAGCAGGATTTTAATATTTCTATTTAGCTCTTCAGAGTGTTCTTACTCAGTTGTTACTTTGGAAAGCTGACAAGCTTTTCCTGAGAAAAGCAAACAGAAAGGAAATGCCAGGATTTCTGGCAGCCTACAAATCAGCTATACCAAAATGGAAATTCATGGCAAAAATAAAAGGTACTTGTGTAGCCTCTGGCTTTCCATAAGATGAATTTCAAAGATTTGCTGCCTCAGAAATGAATTTTATTTAAGTGTATTAACAGCTTTAATATGTGGGTTCTCACTGGATCCCTTAATATTTCGTGAATATTCAGGCTACTTGACTTACTATTACAATGTTATACTTTCTATTCTAAATTTGTTTGTAAGTAGAAGTACTTATTTATTCATGTGTGCATTACTTAGTGTCTGCCCAAAACCAAACAATGTACAACCACGTGATAAGCTTTATTTATTCTTTTTTTTTAAGTGCCAATAGTAATTAGAACTAAACTCTTAATAAACTTTACTTTTTGATCTGCCATGCAGGACTGAAAACCTCATACAGCAACCTCAGAGACCAGTCTGTTTTGAGACTACCTCCAAATAACTGGAGCACTAGCAAGAGCATTAGATGCTGCTG
Source organism: Psittacus erithacus (assembly GCA_009867235.2). Taxonomy (NCBI): domain Eukaryota; kingdom Metazoa; phylum Chordata; class Aves; order Psittaciformes; family Psittacidae; genus Psittacus; species Psittacus erithacus. The sequence goes on along the minus strand of WYDI02039120.1, from coordinate 19,605 downwards.
GCTAGCTTCTACCTGGTCAAGGGAAGTATGAGCTGACCACTGTACAGTTAAGAACTCTGAATATTTGAAACTATGAAGGGCTGCCATAAATTGACATACAAAGTTAAGAACATGGGAAAAGGCCACCTCAAATTATCAGGAAAGGGTAAGAGGATGGGGTGGAAGAATGCAAAGGAACAAAGACATTATAAAAAATGTGCTAAAATTGTCCATTCCAATTGCTCCTGCTTACAAATATTCTTCATGCCAACGTAAACTAGACTGGACACCAAAACTTCTGAGGGCTCTTTCCAAGATTTTCTTCAAGAAATCTTAAAATAATTTGCTGCCTATTGAAGAGTCAAAGTAAATGTCTGACATTCTGACATTGCAGCTAATCTGGATAGCAATTCTTGAAAAAATTTTTGGCGTTTGCCACCTTTAAAAGTACATTTTTGGTGGGGTTTCTATGACTGGGAATGGAATAAAGTTACACACTTCCTGAGAGTTTAGCTTACATATTGAAAAACACCGAGCAATGTATAGAAACCCACAATATTAATGAACACTTACATGCCGTTGACTTTAAACTATAAAAACAAGCAACATTTCTTTAAAGTATACAATTTTGTTGGCATTTGTTAATTAGACACTTGGAAACAATGCACGATTCTCTTAGTCGAAGGCTGATTTATAGGAACAAGAGATGATTCAAACCCACTTTTCTAGACTGGGAAGAATCACTTTGCTTTTAAGTTTGCTTATGCAAGAGCTGCACACTGTCTGTCATCTTTGAGATCTTCATGGTAAACATGTTTCTGAACTGAAATGAAATGGGAAGAGCTGAATAGCTAATATTCATATTTTATAAATATACAACATATTTAAAATATCCTGCACAGAATTCAATGCTGCTGCTAGTATATAAATTTCAGACAAAAAAAAAATCCAATAAAACTATATTGTTCAATTGTATAATACTGCCTGAAATCCCTTGCAGTTACTTTCAGGAATGAATATGTAATACAGATACATTGGGTACATAAGAAAAGAATCAAAAAAAGAAAGGCAGGGACTTAAGAAAAAGGTGGAAACACTGCTTCTACAGTACACCTTGTAAAATAATGGATGTAGATGAAAACAATTGTTTCAACAGCATGAAACATTTATTTTCTGTGTTTCTAATCACATGAAGATTTTGGTGGATCCGAGTCAGCAAACAAATCTAATGTGTTTGAGTTGCTTATGATTCAGAAAAATGGACTTTTGAATGCCTGTGTGCAGCATGTTGACCACAGTCCACAGGGATGGCCTATCAATCATTTTTTGTATGTGGAAAAATAAAAACATGCTTTTATGAAAGATTTGTAAGCCATGTACTGCTAAGTCCATGAGCCTTATACCAGGGTGACCTTGCAGCAAGTAACAGAACTTAATTAGAAGATTATTGTTTTCTAACATAAAAGACATTACATCCAAGAGAAAACAAATCTATTTTGGATGGCAAGGCCCAATTAAAAAAAAATAAAATTAAATTGTCAGATTTCAAATTAGTGGAAGCCTACAGACGAATCTGCATGACCTGATTATAAATACTAAGATGAGCCCTAATTATATTATTAACTGTTGGAGGTTGCTTGTCTGCAAGACACTCAAAACAACTTCTTCTAAAAGCCAGATTTCATAACCCTGCTACTGCAAGTGTCTCAGAGATAAATGTAGAAGAAAAGGAGAAATAAAAAAAATTGGAAGTCCCTGCAGAAGACATTTTCAGATGTCCACAGAACCTCAACTAAGACTAGAACTGATTCTGGTCAAAAACCTCCCCTAGCTCATAGTAGTGTGAAGCTAATACCAAAGTGCAAAAGGCAGGCCTCTAAAGAGGCTCCTGTTAGCCTTTGGAAACAAGCGGAATAAAGTCCTTGTCTCTAAGGTTAAGAAGGAATACTACACTCCATTGCAACAGAGTAATATTTTTTACTGCAACTGTAATTAACAGACTTGGACAGTTTACACATAAGACAGCAAAGGAATTCCTTGCTCTACTGTTGGTCATTCGTAATTAAACTTTTGAGTATCAGGGAAGTAACGCTTATACCCAACATTAAAAAAAAAACATCTTGATGATCAAATTGGTTGCTCAGCATTGCTTCTGAAAAGAAAACCAACACGAGACAACGAATACAGACATAAAGATTAATCATATATTCAGGGAAGGGGAAGAGGAAAAAAAAAATATTTTCAAATACTGCTTATTTCATCCTTTTTTCATGATGACAGCTTTTGTATTCAGCTTCATAGATGTGATGAAGAGTCAGTAATAGACACATGAGGTATACACATTTCAGGACTTGTTAACAGCCATCTGTTTAAAGCAATAATCCTGTGAAAACCTTTTGGCTGTGTGTGAGCATTTCTAGCAACTTGTAGGACTCAATGATACTAAAGATTTTCATATTGCTGTTACAAAAGTGCAAGTAAAAGCGCTATAATTTATAGATTATTATGGCCTACTTCTGTTAGCCTCCTCCCTCCCTTCTCTGACTGTCTTCTCCTCCTACCCCCTTCCTTTTCCCCCTTTGTTCCCTTAATTTTCTTTCTCCCTTCCTGTCCCTCCCTCCCTATTTCAAGTACTTCTAACTCAGTAAAATTGAGATTGGGAAAAAAAAAAAAAATCTGGTTTTTGGATACTGAAAGTGGTCTTAAAATAGATTCCTACACATTTTATAAAACTTTAAAATGTCACTTTTATTGCACATTTTGTGACTATATCATTATGATATTGACAATAAAACTTTTGTTTCCTGCTACAAATGCTATTTACTTCACTGACACTAATTTCAAGCCCTACAGATGCACCTAATTCTGTTTAAGGAGCTCAGTTCAAGCAGCAATGCAGTTAGGGTAAACCAGAAAAATACAGAATCTGGGCTGTTTAAAATTATTGGTCATAGGTCAGTCACAGGTCAGTATGAAGGAAAGCCAACAATCCTCCTGCCTAAATGAGAAGTTACCTCAGTGTTTAACTCTGAAAAATTCTCTGTTCACCTTATATATATATCTTTAGCATTTTCCATTTCAGCCAGGTGACACAGTAAAATGCATTTATAAGTAAAAAACCAATGCCTATACAAATACCCCTAGAAACATCTAAACTGCTAAAAAAAGCATCAGCAATTATGTCAGATCAATATTCTACAATATATATTACAGACATAGTCTGTACGGCACATAATTACATCTGCATGCCAGGTAAGCAACACAGCCAGATGATTTTAACTATTTTTTTTTTAACATGGTGTCACTTGAGCAGGAACCTTCCCTGATGCTTGGGAGAAATGGGTTACATCACTTGCTTACAGAGCAGTTACAGTAAATGAAGCAACATGTTGCTAATGACTGTGCACTGGCAGGCTACATTTCAATTTCACCTATTTCAAAGACAGGTTGTGAAACTAATTAATTATTGTCTGCAAATCATGTTGAGAACCTCAGGTGAAATCCACTACCCTGGCATGCTAGATTATTTATACAGATTAGATGGAAAAGGCAAAAAATGACTGTAAACCAGTCTGAAAGCATCAGAAGAATGTCCTAAAGATAAGAAAAGACTAATCACGTTAATAAGTAATTATGTGCAGCTTTTCAGGAAGAAAGCAAATTCAAACTTTTCAAAATGCACATTACCATATGGAGAAAGATGTTTGAAATGGTAGGGAAGCAATTAAAAAAACCCTGCTTAAACCTCCTGTGAAGCAAACTGAAATGAAGCAGGTAAGTAATTCTACAATTCCTGTAGACCCCAGAGAAGTGGATAGTGAATTGGAACTAAATAAGGTATTAAACAAAATTTAATTCCTGGATTAAGTGAAATATTTCAAATTTGAAACCATCTGAAAGCTTCCTAAGGGAAACCAGACAGTTCTTGTTCAAAAATGAACCTTCCACACACAGTGAGACATTTGAGAGAGTAGCAAGTCAATGCATAAGAAAGGCAATTAATAAAAACAAATCTTAAAAATGAAAAGAAATATTTCTTTCTGATTTCTTTCTGCCAGGTTTTTTGCCAAACTGATCTTTCAGTCTTTACGTAAGCTGAATTTTGAATAAACATTTTTGTCAGACAACAGCAAGCCATACAGCTTACGATCTTGGTGACACGTACTTTATTTTTTTTGTACGTGCAGTTAGCATCAGTTTTCACTGATCAGCGTACAGCTCCTCAATAAGGCCACAGGAGAAATACTAATTCATCAGTTTAAATCTGATACTGCAGTCATGCAAAATCACAGGAAATATTATTTGGTCTCTGTGATAAAGTCAGATTCAATAATTAAAATGCTTCATCTTTGATATCTACTAGTCTTTCCATTTAAATGTACGCTCATTTTTATGGTTAAAAGTTTAGTCAGTGTATTCATAGCATTTTCTTAAGTCCGAGTCCTAGGCCACTTCCAGGATGTATCTGGGAAGGAGCAGACACACAGCCAGGCTGCAGGATGGAGTTCTGCAATCCAGACTCCATTGCTTCAGCCATCAACAGGCACTGTCATCCTACACTCATGGTCTGCTTCTCTTATTTTTCTCATCCTCACGAGGATAATGTGAAGCACTCTTTCATGAATGAATAAAATTAACAGTTAGCCAAATAATGAGTTACCGGTGCGCAAGCAACTGAATCCTTCATACTCAATGGAGTTTTTGACCAACATGGCAAGTTAATAGGGTTTTATCATTGGGTAGAAGAGAAACATGTTATCACAAGTCTTCCACTATATAACTTCATGTATGTGAGATCATTCCCCTTCTACAAAGTATTCCTCCTGACGTGCATTGCTTGCTGGTTCACACACCCCACCCCCCTTCATTTGGGTAACGATAATCAGAGATTTAATCATGAAGCATGCTGAACACCGGCAAGAAATGCAATCCTCCTGCTACAGCAAGGGGGTTTCTTCCAAAACATCACAGCAGGCATCTGGATTTAAGAATGGGGGAAGAAGAAAAGCAGTCTGAGGCACCCATTGCAGCGCTTCAGTAGCTTTCTTTGAGAGATTCACTGCCTGTTTCTGCCAGTGAGGTCCCTGAACAGCCACAAAACATTCCTGTGATGAATAGATGTATACCTTTGGGGGCATATATGCTAGCAAATGTAACAGATAAAGAGGATAATTCACTTGTTTTGCCATAGAAAACAGAGCCTATCTAATCAGAATGAACAAAAGGCAGAAACACCACTGACCAACCCACCCATACATTAGGACACATTCTGTCGGAAAATTTGCTCTTGTAAAATGCATGCCAATAGCTTAATATACCAGATGACTTGAGTTGGTTGAAATAAGGATGGAGATGAGAACCTGCAATAGCTCTGCGGAGGAGAGGTGAACATTTTATTCCAAGAGCACTTTGGAAAATAACTGCTTTTTGATGCAAACTAGTGCCTTTCAAATAAACATTTGTTCTTATGAAGTGTCTCTCTGATCTCAGGAAATATCTTCCCTTGAGTAATCTGCGCACTCCAAATTCATGCCAATGATGCTCTCTGTCCCAGACTGCTATGGATCCTGTGCATGTGTGCATACGTACAAGATCTTTACCTTGTAGAAGACTGCGCCACCACATGGAAACACACTGACCAAAAAAGAAATACTCTAATTTGCCTCTTCAGATAAAAAAATTCCAAACCAGATTTGTAGTGACAAAACTGTGGAAAAACCAGCACTTGTTTCAGATGTAATAACTAAACAGTTTTAGACTTTTTTAATTCCTCACTTAAAAATGCATGTATCTGTGCCTTTTCTTCAGAATCTTCCCTTGTAATTCTGAACCTGCTCTCAGATGTCAGTACAGTCCGCACTCACAAGAGAGATGAGGTGCAGCTGTCAGGAAGGAATTTTTCAGGGAGTTTATAATTTTTGGTCATCTGTGACCAGTAGTTGTTAATTAAAACAGTCTCTTATCAATCACAAAAACTACAATACACATCATCATAATTGACACACAAACAATTTCTGCAATGAAACAAGAGTCAGGTACGCAACAGGTAAGACTTCCACGATAGTTATGTGGGTCACTGAGCATTCACTGAAACGCATCCTAAATCAGAAACACTGCTTCAAGTGAACAACAAAAAATATATTTATTTTCTTGTTTCTCACAGCTGTATATAGGAATCCTGTGGAAAAAAAGCAACAGCAGAACAAGGACAGATAATGGGTAAGTGAACAACTCTGCTTTGTATTTGGATATAACTGAAATATTTCTGCTTGAACACCCTAAAGCAAACAATATCATGGAAAAGAACAAATACACAAAAGACTGATGCAAAATACAAAGTTTTAAACCTGAAAAGTTATATTCCAGCTTAAGCTCTTGAAACTGTTTTCACTACTTCTCGTACATGAGTACCCCAAACTATGTATATGCCTTCACAAATCACTCAGAGCTAATATTCGCATTTATAGATGAGGAGCCTGTGTCCTACAATTTCCTATAATTTTCTGCAATTTGTATACAAGTCTTCCAAGTCGTAGACCAATACAGCAATGCTTTTAATCACAAGACTTATACTGAGCAAAAATAAAAAGGTACAAATAATAGGGTTTTTTCTGGGGGGAATATAAAAGGTCTTTGAATCTACACAAAAGCATGGAACTAGAAAAACATGTGAATCACTCTAAAATAGGATTTTAGCTAGTTCTAGAAGATATTAGCATAGAAATATATTTTAAATAGACTAATGTTATTAATGGCCTTCCAAATCATCCACGGCATAAATAAAAAATTCAAATTTATTGAAGTCTGCTACTTCTCTCTCATAAAAGACTCAGACCAGGAAAAAAAAGAAGCAGCTTTTAAAATTAATCTTAAATTACTTACAATAACACTTAAGTGCATAGAGAAAGCTTTTCATATGTAAAGCACAAACCATTTCGTAAATGTGGGAATAACATTAATGCATCTATTTTTATCTGGGAAGCTGAAAATACATAGGGTGTGTGCATGAGTGTCACACCACTGTCCTGTGCAGGGACATGAGTCAGTCCATCATTAATTAGGTTTGTTACTGGAAACAGCCTAGTCATGCTAACGTACTGCTGTGGGAAGGTGAAAACACCCTGCTCCTTGTGAATATCCTCACTGCACTTCACCATGCCATACAAACAGATCCTCAGAGGCTAACGGCCTGTATTTACAGAGATGCTGAGTGTCCCAAACTCCCTCTGAAAGCAATCCCCGCAGCTACACAGCAGCCTGAGCCTCACCGCGCCCTCCAGTCCTGCATTTAAAATTCTCTGCACCTTCTATTTTGGCTGACTGTCATATTGAGTGATGAGACAGACAAGCAGAAAGCTCAGGCGGGCTTGGTCCTGGCTTGCAAAATGGGTTTCTTCAAGCAAATTCCATCATTTAGAGAAAAGTAATTGCACAAAAAATATATCTGATCTCCTGAGCAATTATGAATTAGTTACCCAGAAGTGCTGACTGTAAGGCTACCACCCAAGTGGTTTAAAGTCCAATTTATTCTTAGTATCAGCTCTGTGAAGATGCAACACTGTCAGGCTTGTGTTGGGCAGGGAGTCACATTTCATTATCAGAATGGTCCCTTCTGTGAAATCCATGAATCTCTGAGTTTTATCAATCCTTGCTGATTTTGCAGTCTGAAAATGGCTGCAAAGAGAACAGGGAGGGCCTCAAAAACTGGTAACAAACTACAATTTTTTAAAGAATATGAACATTTATTAGGGGTTCATGTTTACCCAGCTCTTTTTCAAAATGAGTTCCAATAAAAACGATTAGAAAATCATATCTGAAAAGAAAGCAATGGAGAGGACATATGAACCCAGTACAAGAAGCAGCATATAATCAAGAAGAATACTGACTTATACAAAAATATCATACTCACTAAAATATCGCAATCACTACTAATCTTGGAGGAGATGATCGTGTCTCTATGAATGAGCTCAAAACTGAAGTTTTGCCACTCAGATTTTGAGGGCATAGGAAGTCTCACTGGAAGCAGTGCGGAAGACTCATTCACTTCAAAGCCCCAGGCATAAAGTGCCCAAAAGCATGCCTGAAAACAATCAAGTAAGCAAAACCAGCAGATGAATGATTCTCCGAAACACTGAGGAATATTTGGCATTTTTCAATTTGAAATTTTTCATCTGAAAACAAATGAAACATTTAATTTGAGATTTTCTTGGGTTTGTGGTTTTGAGCAAATTTGAGAAAGGAAGGAAAAAGGGAGCATAGTTTATGAATATTAAAAGGCTTTCCGGCCAACCTGCTGACCTTCAAGAGCCAACTATGACTTTGAAATTAATTAAACTGTCCTAGTGAAATGCAATTCTCAATTTTCATAATGTATCAATTTAGTTAAATATGTTCATAATTACCATTATTAATTATAATAAACTTCATTCCTTTGGTTTGACGTCTGTGGGACCTGGGCCTGCTTGTGCATGCTGGGATCAGTAAAGGGAGGACTGTGTGGTGATTCTATCACCAGCACCAGGGGAAGGGAAAATCTTTCACCAGTTTCAATGCCTTGTTTGGGCTTCAGATACTCAGTTATTCAACACATTTTTTACTTAGAATGAAAAAAAAAATTACCGCAGTCTGCTTTGGACATGTTATTCCTTTTTTAGTTGCTGTCAGTCGATGCAATCAACTGAAGATAAAAGCTCATTTTGTACTACAACTGTATTGTGGCACAGTTTAAGAGAGATTAATTAAATATTTAAAATCAGATTCTTAATGATACGTGGTTGTATACCTAGGCCTCAATCCTGCACACACGTATGCTTGTTAAGTTAATGGAACCTCTTGTGTACACAAATTAAACTCTTAAATTCTCTTGGGATTAGGCATCTGATTTTGTTTGAAGAAGAAAAAAAGTGTCTTCTTTGAGTAGGTATTGTATTTTTGTCTCTCTCTGACCTTTACTAAATACCTGAAAAAAATCTTTCCAAGTTTTATTAGATGTATTGTTTGACAAAATGAGATGCAACTCAATTGTGTATACAAGTCAGTTTTGTTATTAAATAGCAGATTGTGATTTTTTATATGCAAATGGTCTATCTCTGAACTCCATCCTTGTTGCCACAAACTTCAATTGCAAAATAAAACAGTGCACATAAGACACCCTCATTCAGAAAATATATCCCTCTAATATTTAATCTGTGAAATCCACAACTGATAATAAATATCAGAAATCTGTCAATAAAATTGAGCGATTTAACTAGCAATTCAAAAGCTTTGCTGTATTTCTAACATCATGATGGTGTTTTACTACTTCTTATGGGGAGAAACAGGGAATGGGAAAAGACTCAAACTCCTTACTGCAAGCAGTCGCTTCAGGTGTGTTGACTGGCATCCATCAAAACACCCATGTTTCTCCATTGAACTAAGAAGGGAGCTCACATCCCAGATGTCATGGCTGGAACTGCATTCAGGAAAGATGCCCAAGGTACCCAGAGCAAGCAGGATATGCTCACCTCTGGCTGAGTTGCACAATGAAATGAGAAAATGCAGAGGAGCAGGGGCTATCAAAGGGAAAGAGCTGGAGTGGGGGAGGGGAAGGAAAGAGGAATTACAACCACAAATGTATAGGTTTCCTATTGTACTGTAAGTATGGTCGCTTCAGGGGGTGAGAGCAGAAATGCCTGCATATTACAGACACTACACAGAGCTTCCACGTCTTCCTTCCTTCCATTCCATACCAATTCTCATGGAGTTACTTCTGATTAGTGCACGACAGCACAGAGCAGAGCTCAGCTGAATCGAACATTAGTCCATCTGCATTTGTCTTAAGTTGTCCTTTTCTACATGATGTTCTAAGACTTAAGTAATCCAAAGCTCCCAGCATTTTCATACTGGGTGCAGGCGCCAGAGTGTTATGATCCCCCAGGAGGTTCAAACAGCGTTTAGCTGCTGCACTAGTTTCTAATAGGATGCCTTTCATCAACTAAAAGGACTAACAGAGATCCCTGCTCCTCTGGCATGCCTCTTCCCAACTTCCAAGAACAGCACATCTTTTCCGTCCTTTTTATTCCTCCAAAAAGCACTCAGAGCCCTGGCTTTGCAAGGCTCTGACATTTACCCAGAGGAGCTTCCTGGGCTCTCAAGAGCTCATTGCAAAGACACTGTTTAACTACTCTGAACTTCAAGTCAAAGTACTGAGCCTAGCCTTTGTTCAAGACAGAAATCCTGTAACAGGAGACTGCAGTCCTGGAGACTGCAGTCCTGTATTGCAGCACTTCAGATCTGGACTGCACTTCCGTCATTAAATTTCACTTATGCATAAGAAATCGCATAACCTGAATAATCAGATTTCTGGCACAAGTGGCTTATTGTCATTCAATAAGCCTGGAATTCATAAACAAAATAGATGATGGTATTGCTGCAGTCATATAGTGCATCATAAAATCTGCCATAAAATATAAGGGTATTACAGGAGATCATGTAGTATTAAAACATGAAATAAGGTAGTATCGAATAAATAAGCAAATAGAAGAATCAGTCAGAATTCCCAGTTTCATATCTTCACTTAGTTTTGCCATTTCAAAAGTATCTCCTTTGAGCAAATTAATATAGTTTTTGTTACATTTTAAAGCAGCTTTCCATAGACTTATAACTCTACATACTACTGTAAGAACTGGATCCTTTGATGGTTGGTATTTTCAGTCCCATCCTCAGCAGAGTCAGATTACAGATCTCTATCAAACAGCTACTGTGCAGCCACACATACCTGGCTATTATTTAAAAGAAACCCGCACCCCTGACAGGGACTTTTCAGGCAATTATTCTGTGCCAGCACTAATCCACCATTAGGCAGTGCCAAGAAATTATCAGAACAAGCAGATAGCTTCAGATATTTTTATGCTCTGTCATGCTGGATGGAGACCTTGTTGCTTTGACAAGCAGTATCCCCCTGGCATTTGAGCAAAATCAGACTTGCTGGCTGACATTGTCACTTCTGTTTGCTGCCTCCAATGTCTCTGATCAGGAGGTTACAGCTCACTAGCAGTGGATCCTGCACAGCCTAGAAAGAGCTGCTGCTTGGCAGGCATTTCTTGAGAAAGGTCCCACAGAGAATCTGCAGGCACTTGCTCTTCTGCGCTGGTTATTTCATCCCATTCTCGTTATTTTTCCTGGCTTACTGAACATCAAAAGCCTAGCAAGAAAATACTAACTACAACACCTTCTGCGGGCTGATGCCACTCAGATTCACTTGAATTAGAAGGTGATGTCTAGTGCTTTACCTAATGCTTAAACCATAAAGGGAGTGCATTGAGCTGAAGTGCAGCCTGCTTGGCGAAGAGCGCCTGCAGCTCCAGGAAACAGCATGAAAATAAGGCTGAGATGTTGAATCTGCTGTTTGAACTAAAGGCACGCCCATTTGGCTACTTGAAGGCACAATCTTGATTGCTAGTGGATAAAGCAGATATCAAAGTTTTCTTTTCATCTCTAAGAGATAAGGTGCATAACTTCTCATATTATCCAATAGCCCAGCTTCATCTGTTATAGCAGGCAGAAGTGAAAAAGCCTGAGGAGATCTGGTGCTGCAGTTAGCAAAAGTCCCTAGACAAAAGATGCACCACAGTAGTTTTCTGAAGGCAGCTTTGTGCCCACATGCCTTGCCAGCAAGAAGACGGGTCACCACAGATCCTGGTTTTGAGGAATCTGTTCCGGTTCTCGTGTGTCTTACATCGTCTGGACAGTCAGTACACGCACTCCAGATCAAGAGATAACTGGTTAAGATAGTCTGCTCTTAGCTAAGGTACGAGAACTGTCTGTGTATGTCTTGAAGATACACCCTCTTTATCTGAAGATAAGAAAGGACTTTATGGTCTTACAAATATTTTTGAAAAGTAAGCACTACAGAGCCACAGTTATATACTAACAAAAACTTTTTTTGAAGTACTGATGTTCCTCAGAAATTAATTTTCCTAAGTGTACAACTATTATTTATTTTTTTTAGTAACTAAAACCACAGAGACAAGAAAATAAAAACTTGCTGTCTGGCCCCCACTTGCTCTGAGTACTGTTTGCTAACATATAATACTCTCAGGCTTTAGGTTTATAATCTCTTTTTGAGCTGTAATACATATTAATTTAATGCTTTTGTGGCTCAGAATTCTTATCTGTAAAACTGTACACACTTTGGTTATGTTCTTTGACGGCTAAGGATAAAGCAGAGCATATGAATTCTGAATCTACTGTTTATACTACAGTAGTGGTTTGTCTGTGCTGGCTGGCATCAACCAAGAAGATGAAGGTGCCAGTAAACTGTATAATATACAGTCATGCAGCAAAACATAATGATGTTTACAGCTTTAAAAACCAAACATCCTGGATATGGCAAAAGTTGTCAAACAAAGGCAAGGAAGGCAGAGATGTCTAGTTTAGTTGCTTCCACTTCTATCTTTATAATGCAAATAATACTACTGTAAATTCAACTGGCTTACTGATCAGGGGACTGTACACTGAACAATTATTACCTTTGTTGATCAAGCAAGTCACACCAGATCATGCAATTACTTATTTTGAACAGCTCTATTGACGTGAGTCATTTTATGGATGTCTGCAGATCACAGTATAAAATAGCAAGCTCAGTGCCAGTTACACCCTGTTACTGTTGTGATGGCAGTTCTTTCCTCACATACATAAATTATGATAGAACTTTAAAGAGTTACAGTCCTCTGAGGTCTCAGACATGCTGACAGCATTTCTGAAAATGCGGATTTTTATTGTATAGTATAGTACCTCTTTATTAGAAAATGGTTATAGACATACGTTATCAACAGTCTAAAAGGAAAGGTATGGAAAGGAAAAGTACCAATGACAAGGTCTGCACTTCTTTTAGAGAAGTAAATACTAAAATGTACTTTGACTCCTCTCTATCACCTGCACTGGAATAGCTGCAGTACTCTTTAGGGAAAATAACACAGTGTTAAGCAAATTATTTGAAATAATTACAAGTGAAGTAGATACTTGCACTCAGATCTGATATACAAGGAAACGTAATACACATAACCCAGCAGCATTCAGTCCTGCTCCTTTCAAACAGGAGAATGGGGAATTCTGAATTGGCAGCTCTCCTTGGATTTTTGTGCTTTATGGTTTTGCTCTATGTCATCAGTTCTCCACTTTCCATGTAGTTTCTATTGTACTGTATTACACAAATACTGCTGCAGCATTGCAAATCTGTGTATACCAAGCTATGCTCGCTTAAAATTCTACTGCAGATAGTATAACACTTTAGTTTCCAAATTATGGCACATAACAAATAAACTTAAAGATTAAAATCTTAAAAAATGTGTCCCGACATCCCTCAAGGCATTGTTGGCTATAGTGCAAAGCTATTAGAAATCAAAAGTTACGCTAAATCTGAAAAAAAATGAAAAAAGGCCTACGGCAATATGAATGTGAATTAAACCCATAGTTCTTCAGGCAAGACTGCTCCCTGGCTGAAAAAAACCCTAGCAAAACTCGGATCTCTTGAGGATGGGTAATTCAGAAGAACAAAAACAGCACTTCAACATTATCAGGATTTTTGACAAGTGAGAAAAGGAGAGGGTCAAAACCTAAATACACTGGACTGGGCATTGAAAGAAGCATTCTGCCTAGGAAACAGTATTTTAAATTAACACTTCTGTATTTATACAATATTTTGGCCTAGAATTGCTTCAGCATATTGTAGTACAAACTTGCTGCTTAATATGATAACATTTTAATCTACTGAATATGCATAAAGCATAAATGACTTTTTAGAAGCACTTTTGACTGACAGATTTATGCCAATGCTTTTAATGAAAAAATCTTGCTACAAAACGTGTATGCTTACTTCTTACATATACTTGAATGAGACAGACATTAAAAAAAAAACAGATCTGGTTTTTAATTTTCCCTATTCCACATCATGGAGGCATGATATTTTGATAACGCGTTAGTGCAGTTGTGACATAATGGCAATACCTACAAATCAGTTAGTTATATATTCTAATACAAAATGTGAGTATGAAAGATGTCAAAATAGTTTTGCAAACATTTGATCTGATAGGCCACTTGGTAGATATCACCACAAGTGATTAACAACTATTTTATCAGATTCCCACTCCCCAGGCTAGCCCTAGCCTCTGCTTGCTTTTCAGTTTTGGATCCTTCCCATCTAATGGAAGGGCTACCAGGAAAAAATGTGGGTTTCTTGTTTAGAGCAACTGCATATAAAAAATGCACTTCACAGAAGTACCAGGCTTTCCAGACTGTAAAACTGCTTATAGACATGTCCCATTGATGGCAGTCCTCTCTGTCTGCATTGTAAGTGCTCTGCTGTGACTCCTCTAGGACTACCCTTACACAGAGGATGGCAAGGGGAGAAGGGGACAGGCAAGTAAAATAGTGTGAAGACTCTGAAGGCAAATCCAAGCAGATGAATTACCTGACATAATTACCTGTTGTGAGCAGATGACAGAATTGATACTGGGTCACACAACAATAGCAGCAAGAGCAAGACACATGTCCTCTTCCAGCGCATGGCATGTGCCCTGAACAATTAGAAAAGCTGCAACATGACCTCACTCTAATAAATCTACTAAAAGCTAAAAATCCTGTTTCACCCAGAAACCATGTAAATGACTGCCATGCTGGTTTTCAATGAAGAGGAAGTAATTTAACAAAAGGTGAGTGGAAGTAAATGACGAATGTACTCTTCAGCACAGCAACTGAACCAAAAAGCACTTCCTGAAATCCTTGTGAGGTAGAATATTTTGGCAGGGAAAATGTTGCCTATGTGGCTTCAGCTAGCAACTGAGTCTTTCTACATGTTGTTCTCGGCTTAAAAAAGATATCCACTGTTTATCAGACACTCTACAGATAATGTAGAAAGCTTCTGAGTGGGATGACTATTGTATTTATCTATTCTCTCTTCTTGAATTCAGCAGATTGCTCTAACTCTTATGAACAAACAAAAAAATGTAGCCCCTCTCTCTCATCTGCTTGGGCTGCTGCAATTAATGAGCTCAGACAAGCATTGCCACAAGTGTGATTCATTACCATTGTTTCAGTCTGTGTTCAAATTATATTTAAAATAGTTGGCAAAGTATTGTTGGGAGAGTAAAAAAAGATTGCTCAACACACCCATATTCTATAAATTTCCTTCTGTATAGAAACATCACTTTTCATATAGGCACGTAAAGAATTTTACTCTCTTCCATACTAGACTGCAGCTGGTACTAGATTATTATTCCTATCGTATTAGATACATGAGCAAACACGATCAATAGCGAACAATAATTTTTTTCTGAAATAACCTCTCACTTTTGCCTGAAACAAAACGAAATGGAAAAAAAAAAGCCCAATCTGTAATAAAATATTTTCATTTTTATATGACTGTAAAATTAGTCAACAAGTTTTGTTTATTTGGCTAGGAACACTGCTCTAGAAGACAACACAGGCATCAGATTTTGCACATAACTCACAAGAATTCAAAGGAAGTCTTTTTTGACTTACTAAGAACCTAACTACTGTGAGTCTGGCAAAACTTACTTTCCAGTGTAAATTAATTCCATCCCAAATGTCTAAGTTTTGCAGCCCTTTCTCATGTTAAAAAGCCAACAATGAATAATTCAGCGAAAACAACTGTATTTTTTTTTTCCAAAACAATAACATACTAACCATCTAAATTTCTACTTAGGCTTCTAAACAGCTAACTTTTTTAAGTCTTACAACTATCACAAATTTCATAAATCCAGCCTTTAGACTGTTAGTCTATTCGAGTAAAATAAAATCAGTGAAAAGTATTGCACATTTATTGAATAGTGTGCAGCTTCATACATTCCATCAGAAATCCCAGAAATATGTCAGGGAAGTCCTTCAGTGATTTCTGGCTTGTGCTGCAAATCAGCAATCCTTGGGTTGTCTAAACAACATGGCTCTTTAAAAAAGCAGGTTTAAATTCTCTCCAGGAAGAGCTGATCCTTATTTGGATATCAATGTAAAAGACTCAGAGCTATGCATTCTCTCTAAAACTGTGAAGGAATGTCTCAGTGTTGGAGACAGGAATGCAGTTAATGAAGTAAGAGAAAAAACACACTGCCAGAAGGACCCTTTGGCGCTCCGTCCTGCCTTTCCCTGTTGCCTCACCCTGTCAATCATGTCTGAGAAGACAGTACGCACTGTTTCTTGCACACATGTACAAGCCTCATAACTGATGGTTTTGAGGCAACTCTTATGGACAGTCACAGGGAGAGGACACTTCATTACTGAAGTCTCTTGTGTTACTCGATAGTGAGAGAAGGAAGTTCCATGTTAACCCGACACAGATGAGTAATCATCTTGATACCATTTCCCAGATGAATAATCTCAGAAAAAAATGCTAAACATTATCAGTTGTGGTTCGGACAGCCCAGTTGGGATGAGTCAGGCTGTAGGAGCACCTCAAGCTTCAGAGAAGCCGGAAATCTGCCAATGATTAAAGGTAGAAGCCTCCTTCAAAACACGCTAGAAATAAAGCTACCAGCTTGTTTGCAAAAGCCTGTCCATCATTAAGGTCAGACAGCCCTTGCAGTGCTTTTTACCCACATGGTTATATCAGCACCTGAAAAAGACTTGTGTCTTGTTGACACAGTCATGCCAAACATCCCTCCTTGTATGAACACAGGTTATGTTGATAGAGGAGGGTGGCTGGCAAGCTGTATCATTTGGAGATGAGGGCTAGTTACACCGACAATAAACCCATTCTGTTGATATGTTAGGTTTGACCTAAGGCACTCTGCTACCATCACGCCAATCCCACAGAAGTGCTGCAGTACAGACTACAATGTAATGCTATCCTGTGTACAACACGGTTCCCCTCCTTTAATACAAGTTCAGAAACAAGTATGGACTCATCTCCTTAAAATGGTTAGCTCATTTTTCTAGGATTTAATAATACTGATCCTTTTCTGTGAGGAAACTCCTTATTATATTGCCTGTACTTACCATGAAGGTGATGTGCATAATTTTTATGCAGATTATGCATTTAAGAAAAACGTAAGTGATAAAATTTTCTTATGACGCTTTTTCATAGTCATTGGTTTTAGTCTAGTATAGCATAGCCTTACAAATTATTTTCATCTTTAGTCAGGAAAAAATCACTGTCAGCAAGCAAGTTGCTTAATGTTGTTTACAACATCTCTCCTTAAGGTCAAAATTAACATAGGTAATAATCATTTTAAGGAGTGACACTATGATGCATCAAGCGTGAAAGAGGTCAAGAGTAAGTCCACTAATCCTTATCCTTTTATATCTCAAATACTCAAACAGAATCTAGGTTTCAACTGGCTCAGCCTCCATGAATTTCTGGGCTAGTATATACAAAGAAATATATATCAAATGAGTTCCTTCATCGGGTGAACAAGTGCAGAAACACTTGACCTTGTAGAAGTTGGTTTCCTACTCCACTGAGTGTTCAGGTAGCCCAGGGAAATCAGTGCCTGAACTCAAGCACTCAGGTTTGGTGCTCAGTTAGGTGGTATGAATATGCCCACCTCCAATAGTTTTTTTGTTTTCCCACAGAAGTTTGCTGAAATTCCCACAGATTTTGCTTAGAGATGTATTGGTTTAATGTGATTTGCTGAAAAACTTGTTTATTCTTTAAAGGTTTCTTGTTTTCATGTGTAACCTTTTCCTGTGTCCTTTGAATATTCTCGTAAGACCACACATCTCCACCTCTACATAACAAAGAGGCCTGTTTAATATAACTGTATTTTTATAAGTTGTTTAGCAGAAGTATGTTAGCCTGTTTACAAAGTGTGTGCCTACTGTAGGCATGTTTTAAATACCTTACTTTACCTTAGAAGTCCTTTAAACTTTTCTATGCATCTGCAGACAGGACACTGTCTTTTAGATTAATTGCTGTTTCCTGAAGCAACCAACACATATCACTATATCAAGTGTTATGGTTATGCTGTTGAGGTTGTGCTGATCAACTAAACAAACTTTTCAGCTGCCAAATTTGACAGTGACACATCCATAACATCCTCTTTATAACATACAAGCACTACAAACACACTAGAGAGCCAATATACTATGTGCTCTACCTTTTTCCAAAGTTGGATAAGAATCACACATAATTTTCCTCCACAGCTGCATTCAAAGAAGGCATACTCCTTAAAATGGCATTTTATAAGGCACCACCACCAGCTATGACAGGTGTTGGAAACGGACTGGATTGCATGCAGCTAGCCAGCTAGGCACAAAAAGCAAGGCACCTAGCAGGAAACAGCCTTTCTTTGTGGTATTTCAAGACCTGGTAGCAAATCTGAGCTAGTCTTCACAATAAAGCTAACCCTGTTTTTGTGGTTTCCTTCCACTGGACACATTGGTAGCCAAGGAGCTGCAGCTGAAAAATACCAGGGAGAGCCTTAGGCACGTCATGCTCAAGCCTCGCTAGACACAAAAGCAGAAAACATGGAATCTCCCTCTGAAAGGGACAAAGAGAGAGAAAAGTAACTAATTCTCCTATTCCTTGAGCATACAATCATTCTAGACTGTAAACTGCACGATGAAAGGCCTAGTGATAACTCTATTATGGCAACAAATTACACACTATCTAAATAAACGAGAGACACTGTAAAAAGACATTGTCCTTCCCTTTCCCACCCTTTTCAGTCTGCTTCTATTGCACACGTTTACATGCACGTTTCAACCACTGAAGTGTTTATGGATGCACTCGAGCTACAGCCTGTCCTACTGATTTAAAGCCCGCAGAGTCATGCAGAACCCAATTTATTTCAGGGGGAAAAAAGGGGAGGGTGGGTACTTCCTATGAATACTTCTGTCACTACACTGTCACATCTGTTTAAAGAGCTAACATGGCCCAGGGACAAACAGATCTGCATGCTAATGCATTTCTGGGTGTTCGGTGTTTTGTTTTTTTTTTTTTTTTCTTTTTAAATTGACTCTGGAAAGCAAAAGGTGGTTTGTACATACAGCACCTTATCGCTAAGGTGCAAGCTGGGTGTGCCTTAGGAAACTCAAGATGCAAGTGACCCTAAGTGCAGACAAGTACATTTGGAAAAGTGTCCACATTTCTTATAATTAGTTATTAGTCAGAAATGAAGGTAAAGTACACAAGCAGAATCTATTTCCTTGTTGCTTAATTTTAATTTTTTTTTTTCTGAGCTCTCTTTAATACTTTCTGACTGATTTCTGCAAGGAAAGTTCCCTATGATGCAAGAGAAACCTCAGGATACATCCTAAAGTTGGACAGAATTGTATCACTTGAGGTATATTCAACTAACCTCAAAGAAAATCTGTGCTAATTACCTATGAATTTCTCATGGACTGGTCAGCATTACAGAAAAATGGAAATTATGCTTCATTAATCCCTCTCATTAATCCCTCATCCTTGAAAATTAGGTTAAAAACACTGGTGCATGTGGTATCAACAGACGCATCTCAGTATGCGAAAACCTTCGTGTTTGAACTGTTAGCAGTCAGATTGTTTTTTCTGAGAGAGGAAAAATAAAAAGGCTATTGTAAAACACAACTAGATTATTATTGACCCCCCTTTTTATTATAATAATAATAAATTATTATTAGCCCACCCCCCCCCCAATAACATTTTTTGTGTTT
>WYDI02039118.1:0-17382 GCA_009867235.2 Psittacus erithacus | reverse complement strand
GTCTCACGAGAGCAGAGCAGAGGGGCAGGATCACCTCCTTCGACCTGCTGGTCACACTCCTTTTGATGCAGCCCAGGCAGGATACGGTTGGCTTTCTGGGCTGCGAGTGCACACTGAAGCTGGCTCATGTTCAGTTTCTCATCAATCAACACCCCCAAGTCCTTCTCCACAGGGCTGCTCTGAATCTCTTCTCTGCCCAACCTGTACTGTTCCTGGGATTTCTCCGACGCAGGTGAGGACCTTGCACTTGGCATGGTCAAACTTCATCAGGTCGGCATCAGCCCACCTCACAAGCGTGTCAAGGTCCCTCTGGATGGCATTAGGTATATTCTTCATAACAACACTATACTTTTCTAAGAATCCCATTTCATAATAGGTCTCTTTAAAAAGCTTGAATTTCAGTGTTACCAGGAGCCAAAGCTGCAAGAGGGCCCAAGAGACTGTAAAACTATAGCTTCTAACTGTTGATTTCTCTTTGAGTTAAAGAGAAGAAACCATATAGTATGATTTAGGACTGGTGACACAACTGTCTAAACCACCTTCAGCTTCCAACAGAGGCCAATAACTCTGACATATTTAAAGACTTTGTGCAAAGGAAATAAGTCAACAAAATATATTTGATTTAAGCTGTAGACTCCCTCAGGATATCAGAACAGACCCTTTGTCTGCTGAGGGAGCTGTTTGACTAATGCCAGCTCTTGTGAGATGCTCTCCAACCTTTAAATGTGTCAGGAATGCTCAGCAGACATACTATTCTGATCAGTACCTTTGAAATCACAACTGAAGCTTGACATAAACGCCATCATCTGCAGCATGTGTCTCTGATTTCAGTTGAAAGTCTCAGTCATAGCTGGTCACAAGCCACAAAGAAGAAGGGAATGACTTCTTAGGAACTCCTCCTTCAAGACATGGCACATCTTGTCTTGAATAGATGACAGTTGATGAAGGTTTTCCAAAAAAATCCTGCAGGTTTGCTGTCAAGTCTTTGTAGAACAGTATCACAGAGACCTCCAGAGCAGAGAAGACCTTCAGTCCTCAAATAAAGAGCATGATTTCTTATGCAAATTTCCTTCTAGAGAGTGTGTTTCACAAGTTGTTTGTCAATGCCTGTGATAATCCAGGCAGCTAATTTACCCCAAGCTTCCCAATAACTGAAGCCATATGTTTTGCTTTGATACAGATTCTATCAAAATAAAAGATTTGGCAGGAAACATAATTGTAGCCAGTATTTACTGTTAACTAGAGAACAGCAAAAAGAGGTTTTAGCATGTGTATTCAGTTTGGGATGATCTGCTACAGAAACAGGTATTGGTGGGCTCCATATAGCTCATGTTATTATTCCTGGCACAAAACGTCCAGGAAATAAAACACCTTTGTGCTTCCCTGATGCACGTGCCTTAGAAGCGCATGTTCTCACACTTCCTCCTTCCCCTCTTCCTCTTGTGCCTTTATCACCTTTGGCTCTCAAATAAGGCATGTCCTTCATTCCTAGCCCACTCAAATACCTTCTCCACTTCTTTCCTGTTCTGTAAACCTTTCTGCTGTCACTACCAATGCCTTCTGTTCTTCCCTCAGACTTCAAGATGGAATAGATTGACTTCCTCTTGTTCCTGTATTTCAAGTCTCTTCAATCTCAGTGCCATTTGCAGTACACACTCACCTTAGTAAGACTCAGTGGTTTATGCCCAGCCTTTTTTTGCTGTCATCATAAAAGCTGAATTTTAGGAGACAACAGACTAACAGCTCAACAGAACATTATGTTCTATTTCTCAATGCCAATGTATCACAGCAAGCTCTCCTTACGTGCTGGGGCACCAAGTCATCATTCTCAGGGTACAATTACCTATAAGCACATTAGGACTGTGCAACTTTGAGAAGGGTAGGGGATGCAGGCTCATTAAAAGCTTCTGTGATGCCCAGGACAGAAGTCACAGTCATCAAGCTTCATTTCATAGCCATACCTTCAGTCTCTCTACAATGGCAAAGAAAAACTCAGTCACCACCAGCAACGCCACGCAAATTCTTGCTTTAAAGCCATAAAATAATGCAAATTCTCAGCTGACTCATGAACTGCATCAATCACACTCACTGCAAAGTATCTACATCAGCCACCACTGTCTTGGTGGACCTGGCCTGACTGTGAAGTTTGTGATCAGATAAGATCAGCTGAGCAGCCTGTGATGTCATCTGTGCTGGGAATATTCATCCCAACAAATCATCTCTGTGGTATCACACCCTGCTCTAGATCTCTAGAAATATTTCTCCCTGAAATTTTCTCTTCGCTATATGGATGCAAGTCCATGTGCATCCACAGTTGGGGTAACTAAGACCTTAACTCCCATCACCTGTTTGCATCCTCATCCTGAAGAACGCAAGGCTTTCCTTCAACTGCCTCCTACACTGTTGCACACAACATATGTGTAATTATCTTAAAATACAACTCAGGCTTAACCATTACCACTGCTAATTGCTGGTTAAGACAAAGCCTTGTTCTGTTGACCAAGACATCCTTTTCTCCATGCTGTGCAGGCTTATTTCTGCAGTCTGGATTGTGCTCATCAGTGAGCTAGCAGAGCAGCTCATACCAAACAGGCCAAAGTCCACAGTGCCACATTTTGGTAACAGAAAGATATTGCTGAAAATAATTAGGCCTGGCAGTACTCAATTGGTTTCCAAAACCAGTCCATTAGTTCCAAGGCTCACTGAGTGTTTGGTTGCTCTGTAAACCAGCCACATGCCTAGCTATTGTGCCTAATTAATCTGGAACAAGTTTGATTTAACAAGGTATATTTGCAACAAGCTGCTTCTGTTAAAAAAAAAAATCCTTTTTTTATCCCAGTTGCACCTTTTTCCCTTGTTTCCCCCTTTCTTTCATCAGCTGTGTGGCTGCCAGTGCCCACAGGTATTCCTTAGGGATGTGGCAGGAGACAACAGAACAACTGGCTTCTTGACAAGGGGAAGGTGGCCTGCTAACTGCTTCCTATTGACTGGAGTATGTTCTTGGCTCTGGGAGGCAAGCACTGCCGCAATATGCTTTCCCTGAAGAAATCCGTCCTCAGGAATCATGACTACTGGTGAAATGTTCCCGGATCTCACTGGGCTTCTGAAGCATGGAAGTTGAATATCAGTGGAACCAGTTAAAAATATGCATTTCAGTTGTGGAAAATAATAATGATGTGCTTCTTCCCAACACTATTTCTGCCATATTTTGAGTTGTTTTTCTCTGCATTGAACCCTCATCACCAGTAACGACACAGACAAGGCAGATCCAGGCTTCAGATGAATGTTTTCTGTCTGGGTTTAAGACATACTGTCTTTGGAGGAGTAAAGATTCTTCATTCAAACAAGTTTGCAGACATGCAGAAATGTAACCATTTTACTGTTGCTTTGCTGGCCACTTCCTTCCCATAAGTTCAGTCCTTAAAACCTATAAACCAATTCTATTAACATTATAAATTAACACAAACTCATGATGTGCAACAAGACACATAATCTCTAACTTGAAAAGCAGAATTTATATTGTTAGAGCTGTCTGATTTAGTCTAGTGACCACAGTCACTAGACTGTGTGTAAGACAGCCTGATGTAACTCCAAGCTCACTTCACTAAAAGCAGAGGAATCAGGCTAGTTATTCACTTAATTCTTTCTCTAAGAACAGCTTATGGTTACAATGATCCCTATTAGCTTCCAACACTGGAAGAAACAGAATTTACCTACACGAATGGGATTGGAGAACACCTGAACACAAACACTGGGAAGCATTTCTGCATCCCAAGTATGCTATGTTTCAGCAGCAGGGATGCTCAGGTTTCACTGATGGCCTCTATGACTTTGAGAATAAAATAGAAGAAACTAGATTTAGTTCCTCACTCAGGGGGACCCTATATTCAGTCTCTATTTTTCCCCAGCCTACTTCATTTTGCACTGTTAGATACAAGTATTGGTCAGAAAATGCGAAAATATCACATTAGTGAGAGCCTAAAAGAATTAAATGACTTAATGTGTTATGCCTCATGGGATATCAGCAACTTTTAATCAGCATGTGAAATATGTCTTGGCAGTAGCTGACTAGTTTGGGAGGAAGGAAGCCGGATTTAAATACAACTGTTCAAGTTCAGCCAGCCCAGCTTCAACTTCTGAGCAGTGTAATCAACCCTTTCCCATTCAATGCTCAAAGAATTTCTCTAGATTGTCTACTTCCAAATCCTACTTTGTCTACACTGAACAGCCCCCCATTTTCCTTCCTGCAAAGTCTGGAGCGGGGACTTTACTTCCACCTTTTGGCTTATACCATTCTCACAGGAGACAGAGCGCATACAACCTCCAGGCACCAAAAGTGCCCAGCTCTCTGCAACATGGGACTGGAGCAGGATGGGTCTGGCTTTTGCATGATTTCCAGACCAAATTTTCCTTGAGAGGGAGGGGGATGACAGTGCTGGCACAGAGTTATCCTCTTGGAGCATTTTACCCTTTCGCAAAGCCCTCCCCAAGCTGTGAGCAATCCAGCCCTCCAGGACAGCTCACATTTCTGACCAGATTGTGCACAAGGTTCCAGCAGCCGCCTGCAAAGTCACTCCAGCAATTAAGTGTTGGTAGGGGTTTTTTTTTTACTGTTTTTTTTAATCTGAAGGATATGGCCCACTGTGCGGGGTATTGCAGCCACCCTCCCTGTCAGGCCGTTTCACAGTAGTATTGTGGCACCATGGAGAGGAGCTAATTGGATTTGTTGTCACCTCCCGAAGCTGCCAGGAGCTCATGTCTGCTCTGGTTACAGATGAAGACATCACAGTGACAGGCTTAGAGATGGCTCAGCTGGCATCCTAGGGCCACTAATAGAGCCATGTTGATTTAATGTCCGAGTGGAGAGGTGCAGACAAGCTGTTCAAGTTTTCTATTCCAAACAAAGCAGAGATCTGTTATCAGTTGTCTGTGGATCAGTAAATAAACTTCCATGTGGCTCTCACAGCACCTAACCATCTCTACAGAAGAATGACAAAGTATTTTAACATTGAGATGGTACTTTTAAATGAGAGCACTGTCTCTATGGTTTATATTGCCCTCAGGGAAATCAGCTAATTCCTTCATACATAAATTTTACTTAACTATGTAATTATGGATGAATCCTATTAGTCTTTAAATTGCTCACTAGTTAAAAGGTGTGTGTGTGTTTTCTACATCTCTTTTTTGTGGAATGTACAGATCATCTGCACTTAGGAAGACTAAAAGCCTATTTGGGGATTTTTTGTTTGTTTGTTTTTTCTGCTGCTCTTTTAAGTGAAAGCATAGAATTTATTTGAAGACGAACACTGGGGTTTTGCCTTTTCTGTATAGCGCTATCTGCTCAGAGCACGAAACTGGGCTCAGGCAGCTTTTCCTTTATCCTTAGTGCTCCCAAACTCTCTGTCAGCACTCACCCTGACCCTTGGCTGTGCTCACGTGGTATCACTCACCTCTTCCCTGTGTTCCATGTTAAATGATCACTCATACCAGCGTGATGAGAGTGTGAGAGACAGCTCGGAGAGGACAGTGTCCTTCCATGCCCATTTTCACAGCTCTGAGCCAAGGCTGAAGTACAGCTTTGCGTGACATTTTCAAGGTCTTGGCATCCAAAGCCACATCAGACTTTCTTTCAGCAGCATTCAGGTCCCACTTACACACTTCAGGCTTAGGTTTCTGAGAGCAGTGGGAGACCTGCTCTTCCCACAGCCATGTTTGCAGCCAGAGTTTTAAAGGAGCTCAGCTTAGTACCAAAATGAGACCTTTCCCTTGATGACTCAGGGCAAGTGGAGCACTCTGAATAATCCAATCATGCCTAAATCTACAGGCATTTATGAAACAGGTCTGTGGCTGTTAATAGCTCTGGTACTTCCACTGGCTCTTTTCCTTAGGAAACCCCAAATTCGGTCGCATCCTGAACCTCTGAAAGGCAAGAGCACAGTCTGGAGCGCTTCCACAGTGCCATCAAGGAAGTACACTGGGGCTCTGCCACCTGCCACCACCATCATCTCCAGCCAAGGAAAGCAGCAACTCACCATTTTGTCTGATACCTTTGGCTAAGAGGGTAATTCAGGCTGGGAGGGACCTCAAGAGGGCTCTAGCCCAATCCTGTGCTCAAAGCAAGGCCAGCCTTGAGCCCAGCCCAGATTGTTCAGACCCAGGTTGGGTCTTGAAAATTTCCAGGGTAGTGCCATGTCTGTCTGTAGCCAGCACTGAGGACAGCCCAGTGGGAGAGCAGCTTGATCCCTGAGGAGCTCAGATAGTCCCAGGGATATGGCCTGGGTTGCACTAGCTACAGAATGGAGCTGCCCCTCCTTGCCCCCAGGGTTGTTCCCTTTTCTGTCATCCTGCATGCTTGGTAGCCTGGGAAGCCCTTTGGAGAAAAAGCAAAGGGAGGGAAGGTGGCACATATGGAGGAAAGATGCTTCTGTTACCAAAATGGCCTCTCTTCAGTCTGTCACTTATCAACACAGGTACTCAAGATCTCATGGCACCTGAACAGGCTGAGAGCATTTTTTGGGAATCTGGACAAAGGGCAACAGTATCCTCTGTGCTCTATCAATACTCAGTGTAAGCCAGAAGCAAAGCTAAAGACCGCCATTACACAACTAACCTGCAGCAAGCCTTCTGAACAGAAACAAATCAGGAAAGAAACAAGGACCCCTCCATTAATACCTGACTATAGCATTTCTCATCCATAGACTCCAGGATTTTGTAAATGACACTGTTGTTATCCCTGTTTTCCAGGCAGAATAGAAATGCGTTGTGACTTGCTGGGACAAGTCCTTCATCAGCCCAGCAGCAAAGTCAGGAGCTCGTGTATTGCAGCACCAGCCTTGTGCCCAAACCACTGAAACCCACTTCCTCCTCCTTAAAGAGTTATTTCCTGGCTGTCCTTACCTGAGGTGTGGTCAAGGCCTGTGCGCTCCACACAGCACCTCAAAAAAGCCTCAAACAAGCAAACTAAACCAGAAAAATGAGACAGACTGAACATGCCCTCTAAGGGCTCTGCTGGGCCTCCGCTGGACCTGGAGCAGCTGACCTGAAAGGGAAGCACAACTTTCAGTCCTTTGTCACTCATCACTTTCAACAGCAGTTGTGCCCAGCCATGTGTGGCCATCCAGAGGGATGTCAAGATGTGTCTCAACCAGCAAAGCTCCATGTTGACCTTGGCTGGCCCCACTGCCCAGTGGCATGGCTGGGGGTGTAGCATCTGCAATACTCCACACCCCCAAGGAGGACATCCCAGTCCCTGCCCAGGAGTGAGGAACGCAAGCCCACAGGCAAGGGTTGGGGGTAGGAGTGTCCACATAACCCTCTGTGAGGACGAAAATGATGCTGCTCAATTTGGAGCTGCTCAGATCACGCTTCACAGAGCCCAGGCAAATTACAGAGCCAGCGTGTGGTGGAGGGACTGGGCTTTGAGAAATAAGCACTGGGGAGCTAAATGGTCAACAGAGGAGGGCAAGCTCCTCCTGGCAATGAGGATTTGCCTCTTTGTGGAGACAGCTGGGCAATTTCATCCCTGATATACATGAAGAGATAAAGGAGGGAGAGGCCTACTTGGAAGGCCATTTACAGCTGACCTCAAAACACAGTTGTCCCCTGCATTTTGTCCTCTGGGGTGTGGATCCAGCCTCCACATAGTACAGTGAAAACAAAGAAAAGCCTTTGACAAAATGTCTGTGAGCCCAAGCCAGAAGCCATTGTGAGAATGGTCCAAAGACACAAGCCACAGTGGATTTTGATGGCTTCCAAACTCAGCTGTTGCCCCTTTCTCAGGAATGCGGATTGGGATTTTCTTAGGTAATGCACAACAGGACACTAAACAGTTGAGTGAGGACAGAACAAGACTGGACTGAATCCTCCTCACCCACTGGTAAGCCTGTGGGAAGTCACCCTCTTCTCCAAGCTGACCTCTCATGCCTCCAAGCTGCCTCTTTCTAGTGGCATTACAGGCATTTTTTTCTTGCCAGGAGGTAGATTTTCTTCCATAACACATCTTCATTTTTCTGGCACAGCAGAAACTGTACTTGGAGCAATGGTCCAAAGAAGGGACACCGCTTCTCAACCCTTTTTGCCTACAGGTTTTTCTAAAGGTAATCTGATTGCCACTATCAGTAATCTCCACTGACAGTTACAGTCTGGAGAAGTTGGACGGATTTTGCCTCTCTTCTCTCTAGGCTCCAGTTCTAGCTCCTTTTGATAATCTTTCCCAAAGCTGTTAGAACAAAATGATTCCAGCTTCATCTACATTCCCTCATATTAAATGAGCTAATTTGTGTGTTGTAGAGTCACTGAGTAGATTAAACAAAGCTACCCAGCTGGAGATACTGTGCAGTACTCCAGATTTCTCAGGCTAACCATTTCTGAAAAATAATTCAAAAGGCTTTGGACTGAGATCTGGATTAACTGAATTAAGATAATTCCATCTCCCAAGAGCTGGCTGGGATGTTTCCTTTTCTCTTCAAGTACAGGAAAAGAGAGTGTTAGAAAATGTAAGAAAACTGACTTCAGATATATTACACAGAGGGAAGGGCAACAAATAGAGGATAGCTTCTACCTGCTCCTCTCTACACCAACTCTGGACTTAGCTAAGAGAACAGTTAACAGCATTAACCTCGGCTAAGAGGGCAGTACACTCAACAATGCTCAGTAAGTAGCAGACTTCAAATTCCTGCATTTCTAATGGACAGGAGCAGTGGTAAGAAAAGCACAATCAATCTCAAGAGGTGCAGGTCTCCTGTTGCACTAATGTACTCGCTGCAACCACCTTTTCCAGGGCTGCAGTACACATCCCAGGTTTGTTAGCTGTAGCTTTTCTGGGGGGCTGACCCCATACTTCCAGTGTCACCTTACTAATTCACGCGGCTGTGTTCAACCAATCTCTGCCTTGGCAAAATGACCAGCACAGTCCCTCACTACAGCACACTTTGTTTCCGTTTTGCATGTTTCCGCAAAACCCCACACGTGTTAACCGGGAGGAGTTAATATCTGGACAGTAGCTGTTTGTATGTGTGCTTTGGCACAGACTGTCCTGGCTGTGTCTGGAATTTGGTTTAAAGTCAGGTAACCAGAAGCCAACTTCATCAGTGAGAAGGGAGAAGGCAGAACATGAGGAACAGTGCCTGAGCAAACAAAATTATCTAGTCTCATTCCTTGAGCTACAGGATAGCTCTTACGAACAATGCTAAGGAAGTTGAACTCAGCTCATTTTCAGCTTCCAACCCTTCCTTCTGTTAATAAAGTAGTGAAACAAAAGACCATGTGGCCTTTTTTCTCAGCTACACTGAATATTTCATGCTTTTCTAGAGGAATTTGTTTCAAAGTAATTCAATTGGATTTTATTTCCAGTGGTAGCTGGTTCCAGAGCTCTGCTACATAATGCTGCACTCCTGGCTCTCTCACTCACCTGGGGCTTTATTTCTCAGGGCTCCCCAGCCTAGATTCCTCTTACTACCACAAAGGACAGGCATCCTTCACCAAGACTAGAACAAATCTAAAAAGAGGCCACTTCTTTTCCACACAGGTAATTCAGACAAGTGAGATGAGATTTAATGACAGCAATAGACAAGAATATTTTATGTATTTAACTCCTGCAAGTTTACTCTAGAGCCAGAAGCAATAAAGCAGCTGCTTCTCATCAATAAAAGAGTTCACTTTCACCTCACCAAAATGCTTTTTTCTGAAGTTTAGCAATTAATCCTGTATTCACTTG
The DNA here is from genome assembly GCA_009867235.2 of Psittacus erithacus. Lineage (NCBI taxonomy): Eukaryota > Metazoa > Chordata > Aves > Psittaciformes > Psittacidae > Psittacus > Psittacus erithacus. The sequence goes on along the minus strand of WYDI02039118.1, from coordinate 7,667 downwards.
CATAAGGTCCCAGCTGATCCTGTAGCCACTGGCTCATCACTAGCAAGCTGCCTGTCCAAACTAGTCATACCTATCTCCAAAGACACATAAATGTAGTAACCAAAAGCCTGCTCTAGTGGTCAGCATTCACAGTGTGCAAGAAGCAGGCTAGGGCAGCTTATCCAAACGCATAACTAAGCATAAGTCTTGAATCTCGAAGTCTTGAATAACGACGACTAGTAGTATAAGAATAATGGAAAAGAAATAGAAGGGTCTAAAAGCAGTGGCAGAGTGCAGCATTGCATTACCTGCCCCATTACATTGTCCAAGCATAGATTCGTAGGTTTTCTTACAATAACAAATGACATAAAAATTGCACCTTCAGCCAAGAATCCCAAACCGTGCTCAGTAAACTGATGTTTAATTTTAAATAAATATTATTCTCCCATCACTGAAATGAGGTTGTTAATGTCACTGAAAATCTGCAACCTTCAAACAAGGCAAATGAATATGATATACATTCACGTCACAGAAGACAAGGAATACTACATGCAGTTAGGGAAGCAGGAGAAATTGGTGGCTAGTAGGAGGACACAGCAAATGCTGCCATTCTTACAAGAATACCATAAGATGTCAGTGTTGGACACACTGGCTATGCCTCACACAGAAGCCAGCCACAGAGTCCCTTCTGTGATGGGGGAAAGTTAGTAGCTTATGGGTGGGAAGAATGCCCTGGTTAAGCACCAAAACCAGCATGCATTTTCCCTGGAGGCCTCCTGCCTGGCTGCGGGGGTGTGACCAGGTCACAGTGACACAGCCAGCCAATTCCAGCTCAGATTTCCTGTAACGCAAATGCTTTGGCCTGTCATTCTTGATTATACTCTTTATATCATGGAGGAAATACGCATACAGTCTTCATATTTGGAAGTATTAATTCTAAAATGAGTCATCAAATAGCTTATGGGCAAAATGAATATGTTCAGAGTCAGCTAACTAGAAGGTGTAAAAAAAAAATACCCCAACCCTATGCTATTCTTACTGTTACTTATTTTTAGAGATCACTTTTGAGCAAAGTTCATTCATGACATTTCATAGTCAGGACCTCTATGCCAGCATTCACACTCTCGCCTCCAAACCAGAAGGTCCCAGATTCATCTTGCATCAGATACCAGCTCACACCCAGCACTGACACTGCAAGGAAATATTAGAGAAGTGCTGTACTAACCTTCACAGGGACAACCTGAGGAGGCAATAAACTTCCTCCAAGCATCAGAAATACTGACTTTTTGTCTGCAGAAAGGGACACTTAACTTCAAGTCCTGGTGTTCTGAGAGCTCAAGGTACAGCATCTCCAGCTAAGTTGATTTCTTTCTTTCCTCATTGCTTAGTGGAAAAGAACGAAGCTGGAAAAGGCAAAGATAAGCCTGGTTTTCCCTGCCTGTTGACCAGCTGCTCACACAGGGACCAGTGCTTGAAGCCCAACTGGTTCTCTTCCCTTGAAGCCCAGCTACCAGTGTGGTTCATCTCTCAAGCTTTATGGTAGCCAGCACAGACTTGTCCTAGGCCCTAGTGCATCCCACCCAGCCTGTGCTCTGCTGAGAGTAGCAGGACAGGTGCTCACATGCCTTTGGCTGCATACATATGTGCCTGCACAGACCTCAGCACACCTCCTTCTCTCCCCACATGGGTGAAGCTTGCAAACACTTGAAGGATATTGCAATTAAACTTCTTCACTGTCAGAAAGGTGCAGCTCAGCTCACTGCCTCACAACCTGCCCTCCTTCACCCAGTTGTCCTGCACCCCCAGAATGGGTAGCTAACATCCCCTAATGCAAGTGAAGTTGAGTTGACAGGGAGGCCCTAAGGAACTGCTCAAGTCAGTCCTGGCCAGTACAAGATGCTATTCTTGACATGCAGGCTCTAACTCGCAATCTTTTTACCTGGTACATGCTCTAAGTCTCCATTCAGACTTGACTATAGCAGTATTATTCCAGGAATGTCAGTGCCCTGAGTCTTCTGGCAGTTATTTTGCAAAAAGTGTTCTCTTAGATTTCTATTAATATGTGTGTGTATATACTTGTGTATATATCTAATACATCCACTTTGTCCCAGTGTTAAACAGAGAATCTTTTGAAGCACAGCTCTAATGACACGGCTGTATGAGGCACAAAAATCAGACCCTGAATTCATATGCTAACATTTGTATCTGTAACTACAGACATTTAGAAGCAGCAACCTGCCCACCCAGTACCATACTGGATTTTCATCTCAGTAAAGACTCCCAGTAACTTCATTTACCTCGACTTTTCTTTTACTATGTCTCTCAACCCTCCTTAGAATCCACATGTGACCTTGCATTATGGATGCCATTCAGATGCACCCACTTCCCTCTGTAATATTGCAGTGCCTACAGCAATTACTAGAAACATTTAAGTTGTAGCAAAACCAAAAAGAAATCCAATGCAAAAGCTTTCTTGTGTCTTTACTCTTCAGTGGGTTTCCCCTAGCTCAAGAAAGTGAGTTTTCTTTCTGTAGTACATATATTGCTGGCAAAGCTCTGTTTTCTGTGCTTTGCTGAACTCCTGAGCACAGATGTCCCATTTGTGTTTCATTAGTACATCAGTCTCTCTGAGGCTTTCGACCTCTGCACTAGGCAATAATTACCTGGCGCAGACTCATTCCCTTGCCAGCTGTCCTGGGAGCTGCTCTGCTCAGACCAGGGCTCTCTCTGCTGTCAGCCCTTTCCAGTCAACTGGACAGCTCAATCAGCAGAAAATATCGAATATGGTTCTTGTTTAAGCTCCGCCAGCATTATTTCTGCTTGATCTGACAATGCCTCTCCAAAGAAAGATTATGCTTCCGAAGGTGTAGACATGAGGCATAAGAGTTAAGATATCTGACAGGGTTTGTTGAGTTTAGAAGCTCTTTTGCAAGCAGTTTGGGCTGATCATGTTCTTCCCTTACTGCAAGAAATGTTGTAGATACCTCCCTCTCAGGCCCAATGACTATTTAATTATTTGTACAAAGTGGAACCGCTCCAAGGAGAGTGAGAAAGGGTTGCCGAGAATGACTGCAGTCCTGGGCTGAGGGCACTTGCCCAGGATGTAAATAGGCAGTTTGCCTCAGATCGTTCTGAATTTGTGTCCCCTCCCACATGTGCATGCAGGGTGTCAGGAATGATTTTGCTTTTACAGATTTCTAGAGCAGCTCAGATTTGCCTTAATGCAGAAATTAAAATCTTGGAGTTATGCCTGAGCAATCCTTGCCTGCTGTACCAGGAACCACACACAGCAGTAAAGGTGCCCCTGTGCCCAAACCTGAGCATCTTGGCTTTCCTGCCATGTTTACAGCACTGCAGCCCTTGGTTTAGGTGTTCTGCCTTCTGTACCAAGGGAACTTGTAGGAGTTAAGTTTGAGAATAATTTTTTATGTCATCATGTTTTCTGAAACAAGGTAGTGTAGATCAGAGACAGGAACAGATGAAAAGATAGGCTAGGTGACACAGAGTCCCAGGCAAATCTGCATTCCCCAGATATCTTTTCAGCATGTTTTAGAGACTAAGTGACTGAGCAGTATCTAAAGACAGAAAATGAACCATGAGTGAAAAGGGGAAAAGATAAACACACAAGAAAACCCAGTGGTGTTGACAGCTCAAAGAGTACAGTCAGGCACATCTCCAGTTCAGCTGAAGAAATAATGAGGCATGGTACTTCTTAACTTCCACAGTAGCAGCGCTGAAAGAAGAGTTTGTGGATGAGCTGAGAGGTCTTGTTTCACTCAGCAGATCCACTGCAACCCATAGAGACAAGGGAAGGTTTCGTGAACTCAAAGATAACTGCTAAAAGAAGGCAAAAAACATAGCTCATGATGATAATCCAACAGGAGAGAAGTATTTGAGATCAGTCGGTTATGTGACTGAGTACAAACCTGCTCAGGGTACTGTTTTCAATGGGTAATGCAACAGACTTTAAAAGAGATTTTGTTTCAGATAAAGGAGCAGGAACTATCATCATCTTGCTCAGAGTCCACTGTGGACTCTGATTTTTAGTATTAAGAGAAGATAAGGGCATTCTAAAGCAAAAGGTGAATCCTTTATTTACAGGAACATATGGTCATTTGGTGTCTATTCTCAAAAGCAGAAAGGTAGAAATAAGCCAGAGGAACAAGAAGGTAGAGTGAGTGATGGATAATGTGATCTAGTGGGCATAATTGAAAAATGATAGGGTGAGATTTGTAATTGAAATACTGATATTGATGAGTTCAATCTATACAGGATAAGAATAACAATAACATTTAGCAACGATGCGGCACTTTTCATCTTTAGAGCTCATTAATTAATTAATCTTCACAACACCCCTGAGAGGCAGGTAAGGATTATTATTAGCCCATAAAAAAGATAAATCCATGATAGAAGTAGAGGAAGGTGGAATGAAGTGTCAGAACTGACTCTGTAATAGGAAGAAGGGTGGAAAATAACTCCCTTGTTCAGTCACAGGAAGGGGCAATTCCATTACCAGAGGAAGATGGCCTGGCAGAGGAAATATTCATATAGGAGATCCATCCTTTTCCCACACCAGAGTAAAAGTCACAAAAGGTGAGATGGGAACTCAGGCATTAAAGCAAAATTCATAAAAGGAAAACAAGGTAAGTCAAAAGGCAGCAGAATGAGTTAATGTGAGCTAAGAATGGGAAAGGGCAATAAGATGCTGAAACCTCATGCCAAAGCAGTGTTTTTTCATGCTAGAACTGAACTATTGGACTGTATTTGAGTAGGAAAAATAATATGACTGTGTTTGTAGATGGTGAAGAATTAGAAAAGGCCTTGTTGATAAAGCTAGCGATAAAACACAGGAATTTGGCTATGCTGAATGGTAGACTGGCAGCAGGCTCAAATCACAGAAATCCCACATATTAAAATGAGATAATTCTTGACATTTAATTCTCTTATTCTTTCCTTTTATGTGCGAGAGAAAACAGAAATATTGAAGGGGAAAAAAATAGGAAGCAGGCATAACAGTAATCTTCCAAAGAAGGTAAGAGCTCATGTAAGGCAAGACTGGAAGGGTCGTGGATCAAACTATTTGAGAGTTGTCCTGATTTTTGTGTCTTGCACTGAATGCCTTGCATTTTAGAAGTCAGAGCATGCACAGATTCAGTTGGAAATAACAGAACTGTGCAATGCACAGAAATTTTGTCTGAGATCAGTCTAATTCTGACAGTTTAAAAAAAAAAAAAAAAAACAAAAAAAAAACTCAAACAAAATTGTTTGGCAAATTTGAAGAGGTGGCCCATATTATTCTCTGCACTTCTCTGCCAGTAAATGAGAGAGTTCCAAGTTTAACATGACTTTCAACTTTATGTATAATTACAACATTACTGGATGCCTGCAAATTAACAGTCATATTTTTTTAAAATGCAGAGATTCTCAAACTCACAAGTGAGTATTTGCTCAGGCCAGGATCTCTATTACAAATAACAAACCAGAGGGCTTAAAGATTGACAAATATCCATAAGAATAAGAGGAAATCTAGAGAGATAATAACTGCTACAAAGCTCGACAGTGTTGAGTCTGTAAGTCAAAATAAGCTATGTTATTCCTGAACCTTTTCTACCAAAGCAATAAGATGGCTGGCCATGGTGAGGAAGGCCAGTGGCACAATAAACTATAGAGATGGTTAGGGGAGGTGAGATCTGGGAAGCTACGGGTTCTTCACATAGACATCAGGACTTGACTTTTCCTCATTCTTTCTATATATGTTTCCCATTTTAAACCTAGCTAAGCTTTATATTTGTTTTTTTGAGAATGTGGTTAAAAAGCAAAACCAAAATAAAATGGGGTATTTTTTTCTTTCATAGAGAATATTTTCTGTGTATTTAATTGACATATAAAAATTATTTCTCACCACTCTTCTTCCTGCACACACGGCTGACCTGAGAATTTGGAAGAAAGCAAACTTTTCCCTGGGGTAGATCTGAAAGCAAAAGGCCTGGTTTGGACCAAAGGCACATATAGCCTTCCAGCAACCTGCTGGCAAAGGCAAGCCCAGCGATTTTTTTCCTTTAGATCTTAGAATTTAGCTCTTGCACTCCTGTAGCTTTTCCTGTGTTTTGTAAGGAAAAGTGAGAGACACTGTTCTGTTTTGAAATGGCACATGGTGAACTCTCCTTCCTGTATCCCTGTACATGAGAAGAACCACAGCTAGGGCCTACAATTAGAGGCTTGCTTGAAAGCTGGAGTTTTTGTCAACTTAAATATGTGCCACCAAGATGCACACAGCATGTTTTCCAATCCATATATTCTCCTGGCTCCATCAGAGATGCTACAAACTTTGACACATGCCTTATGCAGTAATACCACAACTTCACACTGAGTTTGGTTGTCCAGGGTGAGAAGCAGCGCTCCTGCCTTAGAAATTGTGCTGTTTTAAAGGTTCATGAAGCACTTGTGCTGGCTGGGACACAGTTCTGACCTTGTTTCTCTGAAAAAAAAGAAAAAAATTAAAAAGAACTTTTATGTTGTCCCTTGTAAGGGTTGAAATCAGGAAATTAATCCATCTTGAGGAGTACTTCGACACCCTCACTGCTGGGCCCATCACAGGACTGTGCACAGTTGCCTCTTTGGTCACACACTGTACTGTGACACCTACATAACATCTGGAATGAGTTACTGATGCAGAAAGTAGCCATGCTACTTTGTAATAAATATGTAATTTCCACAAACCACATTTTTAAAGGGGGAGAAAGAGGCAAAACACACTATCTTATGTGCATTACGTATTGTTGTCAGTGGGGTATATGTGTCAGTTTCCTTCCTATACCAAGGACAGGAAAAAAATCTTTCTGCCTTATTCCAGAATTACCATTCTTTTCACTCATTATAAGAATGACTTTTGATTTAATAAGCTGTTTCCCCTCTGCAAAGAAATCACTCTCCTAAAGAAGGAGGAGTGGAGGGAGGCATTTTCTGTGCTTTTTATAGAGTGAGCCACATGTGGGAAGATCTGAATAATCTTTGGGATGAAAAAAAAAGGAAAAAAACTAAAAAAGAAGACATGAATTCCAGAGCATGTGCTATTGTGTTATTCAATATGACTGATAGGGAGGGATAAGGTTGAAGTTCAAGGCAAGTATGGAAGTGTAATTTCTCTCTTCAGAGTCACAAATAAAATGAGTCTCAGCTCTACAGGATTAAATTAATTAAAGATGAATCTTGTGCTTTATGCTAGCTTGATAGAACTAGAGTTTGTAGTGGTTGTATCATGAACGTAAGTGGATATCTCTAGTGGCTACCTACTATTTTCTTTATACTCATGAGTGTTACTGCGGCACACAAATGCTAACGAGTTTCATCACACAGTCATTATCATATCTTCTTCCCTTTCTCTCTACTACTCAGGTGTTGTTGCTACAGAATGATTTCATATCAATTAGGAATTCCATTTCCTTCAAGGGGCTACTGAAGGAGCAGCCACCTGTAATGCAAACTGTTAAACTTCAGCTGCTCTGTGTCTTCACAAAATCAGCTTTTACAAAATCCATGTCCAAAATTGCAAGCACTACCTACAGATTTTTCATACTAAAAACAATAATAAAAAAAAAAGAAAAAGAGGGGAAAAAATAAAAATAGAATAAAACAAAATAAAACAAAACAAAACAAAATAAAATAAAATAAAATAAAATAAAATAAAA
>WYDI02039114.1:0-12410 GCA_009867235.2 Psittacus erithacus | reverse complement strand
CTTCTCTTCTCTTCTCTTCTCTTCTCTTCTCTTCTCTTCTCTTCTCTTCTCTTCTCTTCTCTTCTCTTCTCTTCTCTGTTATTTCCTTTATCATTATTATTATTGGTGGTAGCAGCAGTGGTTTGTGTCATACCTTAGTTAATAGACTGTTCTTATCTCAACTCATGGGAGTTGTATTCTTCCGATTCTCCTCCCCATCCCTCTGGGAGCTGAGGGAGGAAAGGGGGGGAGTGAGTGAGTGGGCTGCGTGGCAGGGCTTAAAACACAACAATGGCTCTTTTACAATATAAGGTGCTATTTTTCCCCTATTATTTTGGGGGGGACATTTTCTAAAGCTTTATTTCTTCTTTTTTTTTAAAAAAAAACAAACCCAAACTTTAATCCAATGATAATTAGCATATCAAACACACCTGATAATAGAATAAACAGAATGCAAAGGCATATAGGAATAATATTAGTAATATTACTAATAATAGACTGTAACTAGACGTATAATGTGATGTACCTGAGTCATCTAGTGTACTGAGTTATAGTTTGCAGTTTCTGACATTCTGTATAACATAATGTCTCAGGCAAAGCTCCAGAACTGTATTTCAAGTATCTGCCCCATAAAATGTTCTCAATTCCTCAATGTGAAACAATCTCTAAAGATCTTTCATAGTAGAAGCTGGGATTTTTCAATGGTATTGAATTTGATCAAAGCTACATGGTATACTTCCTGTTATAGCTGTCAGTTCTGAAGTGACAGATATCTTTTTAGGTTACGTTACACAAAGCAGCAAACCTCAGCTTCCTACTGCCCAAGCCAAAAGCTGTCCCCATCCTTGACTACAGACAGTTTGTCTCTGCCAGTTTGATATCTTTTTCTAAATGAGAAATGAGATTCTTTGTTCACCAAACCACTTGAAAGGCTTTCATGTTTCTTCTGTGAAGAATTTAAACAATAAAGAGTGGAATGACACTGTCAGCGTCTGTTCTGGTTTTGGCTGAGACAGAGTTAGTTTTCTTCCTGATAGCTAGTATAGTGCTGTGGTTTGGCTTTAGAATGAGAATAATGTTTATACAAACTGATGCTTTTAGTCATTGCTGAGTAGTGTTTATACTGAGTCAAGAAACTTTAAGCTTCTCCTGCCCTGCCAGCAAGAAGGCTGGGAGGGGAACAGCCCAGACAGCTGTCCCAACCTGGCCAAAGGGACCATATTATATAACATCATGCTCAGTATATAAACTAGGGAGAAAGCTGGTTGGGGACTGCTGCTCAGGAACTTGCTGTACATGCATTGGCAGCTGGTGAGCAATTGCACTGTGCATCACTTGTTTCGTATATTTTAATTCTTTTATTATTGCCATCATCATCATTACAATTTTCTTCTTTTTCCAGCCCATTAAAATGTCTTTATCTCAACCACAAGCCTTCTCACTTTCACTCTTTGATTCTCCCCCTGCTATCCTGATGAGGCAGGGTGAGTGAGTGCTTGTATGGTGCTTGGTTTCTGACTGGGGTTGAACCCAGACAGCTTCTGATTAGCCTTAGTTAAGACAATAGTCAGAAGTTATTAATTCTGATTATCTTCCAAGAGGCCATGAAGAACAATGAACACTATACCTAAGTCCTAAAAAGAAGAAAAAACAATTTAGAACTCAGTATAAGGAGTGATGACATATTTAATGTAGCTTTTCCTCAAGGAGGTAAATAACACCCTGTCACATGCTGTAAAGAATGAACTAGAGAAAGAGAAGATTCTGATTACTGTAGTATGGTGGCATGGTATTAGAAAAATAGTGGAATTTATTAAGAGGAGATAATATTTCAACATTTGTTGTGTGGGATTTTTTTTCTATCACCAGTAATTGATCACTGGTGAATTGGGGCTCAAACACCACCCTGGTCTCAGAGTGTAAATGCATGCACTACACAAAGTAGGTGTTACTCTGAACAGATAAAAATTAGACAAATTAATCTATCTACAGTGTAGCTCATTGACTTGGGCAGTGTTCACACTCTCATTCAGCAACCATGTTGAGCCAGAATAAGCTCTCAGTGCCACCAGAAAACACAATCCTATTGAACACTTCCCTTAGTCCCGTATAATTTTCCAGGTTGTTTTCTCTTTGTGCCTGAGCTGATTGTCCTGGATAAAGTAAAAAAAGGTGTGTTTTATTCAGGAATTATGAAAAGTTTTTATCACATTATGTGGTGTGTCACGACATGGACTCAAGCTGATCAGGTGGCTCAAATCCAACTTTATTACAGTCAAGCCCATTTTATCTCCTTGTTCCGTACTCTCCCAACCTGCACAAGCATGCCACGTTCAATCTCATTGGCCCCTGTAAAAACTCTCCACGCAAATAGTCCAATCACAATGTTTCAGACCCTCTCACACATCGTCTGGCTCCAACTGAGACTGCAGACACAACACCATCTGGGCCCATCCCCCCAAGGCTTGTTTTTCAGCCTTCCCTGTCCTTCAGCCTTCCAATTTATCGCCCCAGGGCTTGTTAAGGCCTCAGAGCTCATTCCCAAACTGTTTTTCATGCAAATCTTATTGCTTTCACTCCCCACAACATTATACAATTACCCAATTGCTTCTGCAAGTATTTGGTTGTCAAGTTACTGTGAAAAAGTACAGGTACATGAATAAAAAGTAGGTACATGAAAAAAGTTAGGGAAAGATTAAAAGGGGGGCTGAGGGGAAGGAAACAGCAAAAAGAGGTATCGGGAAATTTAAGCAATCCTGCAGTTTGGTGGTAAATTATCAAAGTATTTACATATTTTCAACTTTGGATTTATTAAGTTTTCCCTTTTTGTAGAGGGAAATGTTCCCTTTTTGTGTCTTTTTTTTTTTTTTCAGATCTGACCAAACACAAATGGAGGTTAAGAATTTTTTTTTTAACTTCTTTTCCAGGTGAATATGACTCCTAAGGAATGCAGATAAGCAACACCAAAGGATAAGGTTTTGGGATGGAAATTTGTGGCACAAGGCTCCAGGGCTTGAAGTAGAGCTATGAAGTCCCATATGACTCAGGAAAAGAAATAGTCAGAAAAAGGAAGATGCAGACTTCTGCATCTGGGTGAATGGTTGTAGGAAACAAATCCTTGTCCAGTATTGTGGAGTGGTCAGAGAAGAGAGATATCAGAAGGCAGGCTGTACAGATTCTTAAATAAAATCCTCAGACAGTGTTTAATTTCTAATAACTGCTTAGAAAGGATTTTTTTTTAAGTTTTATGACATTTCCTCCTTTTTTTTCTTAATTATGAAAAACCGTTAGATTTGAACTGCCTATAACTGCCATAAGAAATTTCTCTTCCATTGTGATATTCAGACTGTACTGAAGTGTACAATGTCAGATCTGTATGTTTACTTCTTCCAACTGTAGTATGATATTTGAAAAACTAAAAAAAAATGTGTGTGTGTGTGTGTTCATACATATATATACATATATACACAAAGAGGAACAGATAGGAAAAAAAAAATCACCTTAGATACAAAATACCCTTCAATCATTACTCTTTACAGGGACATAAGGGCAGAGCTGTTTTAAATGACAACCTGAGCTCAGAGGCTTAACCTGCCTATATATATTGAATAAATCTATCTGTCTTATTTTAGTCTCTGACTACTTAATTAATATCTATGCTGATTATCTCCTGCTAGGAATTCTTTTGTCTTCCTTTAGAAAAGTTTTTTTTAGGGAGCTCACAACAGCAAATAATTTATTTTAATTGCTTAAAGAAAAAATCCATCTGACAATGTGTTTTCATTTCTCTTGGCAGCTGAACTGTCTCCTCAACAGGCAAGTCATAATCTTCTTTTGTGTGTGTGTACTCTTTAATTTCTAATGCTTACAAAATAAAACCCTATCAACTCATATCAGAACTGTTAACTTTCTAACATTTTTTTCTATTCCCTTCCAAATTTTCATTGCAGCCATAAAATGAAAACACAGGTTGTTTGATAAATGGAAATTGTCATTGAAAACACTTAAGTATCTTCATAATATATATAATATATAGTAGAACATAATGTGCAGTTTTATTTTAGATAAGTGTGGTAAGGCAAAGAACACAGAGGTCATCATGGCTCAGTGTAAACAGTTTTCATTTACATATTTTAGCCATCCTATCATTCAGAAAATAAAGGGTTTATGCTCAGTTTCTTTGGGTATTGAACTCAGGAAATGAAATCTATGTATCCTGAAACTAGCCCAAAACATGCTGCTTAGTCATGATTCCATATTAAAGGCAAAGTATAGTCAGATCTTTAAGGATCATGAAAAAATCTTTGGGAAGATTTTTTTCTTTTTTTTTCAGAAGTGTGTAAAGAGTCTGATCATAGTTTCCATAGCTGATAGAGAATCAGAGTGCAATCCTCAGGAGTAAGAACAGATGGAATGTTTGCATCTAATGCAGGAGAAGGCTGCAATTAATGGTACTTTAACCTATATGCTGCAGAATGCTAAAGCTTTATCCATGCAAAAATGCAGAACTGCTGAGGAAGAATTTCTGCAGTGACTGTTAGGTAGCAATGAGTTGGAGAACTCCTCTTTACCCTCCAACTTCACCCCATTGTTTCATTATCAAAGTACAAAAAATTTCACTTGTTTCCATATTTACCTTTCTGTATCACACTTTATCTCCATCTGAAAGTCTGAACAGACTTACAAACAGACTCTGATAGCAAAACACTAGGCATTTGTATGAAAGTATAGGAGCTTATTATCTGTGCCTTCATGAGGTATTTTGCTGCTGGTCCAGATGGAGCTGAAGGCTAAATATAAACAACCTCAGAGTATTAATTAATAAAGTACAAAGCATGCCTCTTAAAAGGGCACGTCGTGTACATCAGATCCAGCTTTCTTTACAATTAAAAATGTTGTCTCGTTGCGTGTATGTAATGCAGTACAATATCATCTGACATAGACCTGACCACAACTTTTTAAAATTCAGTTAATTACACACACAATGTCAATTTCTTTAATAACAATTAAAAGAAGAAACAGATATTTCCCAATAACAAGAAAGTTTTATGTGATCTTCCTCCCCTCATCAGGGAAAAGTACCATTTCTTCAGCTTCATCGGGTCAGATTATTTGCTTTCAAACATTGTCTGCATTTGAGCTCTGGCCAGTCCATCACTGACTGATGCAGTTAGTGAAGAGGGCTGCATACAAGTATGGTAGAATAAGGTCTTACAGAGATGGGGCCCATAGTTATCTCTTACACAGATTATCAGGCAAAATTACTGACTAGTTTTAATTGATAAAGACACAACTATACTTTCTGTTGTAACTACAGCAAGAATTATTTGCAACTGAAAAAAATATCACTGACTTTTGGGAAAAAAAAAACAACTTTCATATGATTTGAGTATTTAGAGTTGTTTGGCCATAATCTATGACAAGAACTTCAACCAAAAGTAACAGAACTTACCTACTCTGTTTTTTTTCACATAGAAAAGACTCATTCACCTTTCATATAAGAAGATATTTAACTTTAAAAAAAAAAAAGGTGTGATATCTTTCTTCCTCACTTACAAACCACCACTGACTTACAAAGAATTCTATTAAGCTTTTCCATAGCATAAGCTTTCATAATCTGTCTTCCCAACAGTATCTTGGCACAGATGTTATTTTATATGCAAAATGGCTAGGGCTACTTTACAGCCTTGACCAGATCAGAACTTTGGATAACTTTAAGAAAACTGGGGGTTTTCTTCGCATATGCAGACTTCCACTACATATATAGACATAGATTTTCATAACAAACCCTGAAACTCTATTAAGACTTTTTCAATAAATGCATTTTTAGTTCAGTACCAGGACAAAATCAATGCACTTTAAGAGCATCCTGCTGCTCTCTGGGAACAAGTAATCCAGCATAGAAAAGATTTTCAAATGCCCATCTCTGAGTCCATTCCATTTTACAATATATAACCATTAACACCTCTTACAAAAAAAAAACAACACTAAGTGACCACTAATGTAATCAGATTTTTGTGTTACTTACCATAACGTGGTATCATACACATGTGTATGACTTAGACAAATGAAAAGGATAAATCTTTACAAGGAATCATTCTTATGTCTGCTGTGATTATCATGGCTTTTTAACCACACTCTTATTTCTATGAATATATTGGAGAAATAGTCAGTGTAATGGAGGAGTGGCTTCTATCAAGAGTTCTTGTATAGATATAGTTTTACTTATGTTTCTGACATGTGAAGACATATCAGCGTTGATTCAAGGCAAAGGTGGTTGCCAATCTCTGATAGGGTCAGAGAACAATCAATTCTAAACAGCATTTTAAAAATCTATCCTTTCATCTGACTTACAAGTTAAATCACAACCATATTGGAAATTTCATCCTTCTATATGTTAAAATAATAGCTTTAAAGAAAATACTGACATAGCCAGGACTCTATGCCCACTTTTGAAAAAGCCAGGTGTGCACTCCTGGCTATCCTTAATATAGCCAAATATCAGAGGCAAACACTGATATACTTAGAGTGCCATCATCATTTCTGACCCAGCCAGAGCTCTAGCCTCATCTCTGGTAGAGTCAGTGTTCCAGAGCAGCCATTTGACACAGCCAAAGCTCTGTCCCTGTTATTGACATTACCCGGGCTTTATCAGAAACTCTTACATTTTTGGCCTTCATGACAATGTCTGTAACAGACAGAGCTCTGGCCTTTTCTCCAGCACTTGGTCTCACTGTCCTTCATAAAAAAATTATGTTCATACCAGTAATAAAGCCAGAACTTCCTATTTTATTTTGACATTGCCAGCATTCTTTCCACATAAATGATATGGTTAAAGTTTTATTCTCAACCTTGGTATCATCAGGATTATATGGCAACAGCTGACATAAACAGATGTATGTGCAGGAACACATCCTTGACCCTGAAATATCTAAGATCTATCCTCATATTCCAGTCCTCTAATGGTAAATGCAAATATAGCCAGAGAGCTGTTCACTCCAGTGGCATACTCGTGATACCAATTCCATCTGTGAAGAGCAAGGCTTCATGGAAGAATCTGTTATCTATTGCGTTTCTTCTACATCTAGATTTCCACCTCAAGTACTAATCACAGAAAATTACTCTGATCTTAACTTTCCACAGTGAAATCCAATTTCCAGCTATTCACATTTTGGCAAAAAATAAGTTTGCTCACAAGCAGTTTTTAATTCTGGCTCATATGTTTTTTTTAAAGAGTCACAGCTAAAATAGTTATACTTTCTTTAAAAATATTACAGGACATATTTATTTTTGCTCTCATATTTGTTGACACAAGATTCATAAATTGAAGGGTTCTTATATCATAGAGAAAACCCCATCTTTTTAATACCATATCTTCAAGATGCTCAATTTAAAAACAATAAAATTAAATCTGTGTTGTTTTGGGGTTTTTTTGTCCATTGTTTAGGAGGCTAAATGATACACTTGGATTTCACTGTCAAATGTGTTGTTGAGATCAGGTGTGAGAATTTTGCTTTTTACTTATAATAAAAACTAAGAATCTTACAGCATCACATGACTTCTGTTATTGAACTTTTACTCAACAGAATAAACATTGTAAGACTGTGATGAGACACTCTTTCCTCATCTGTGATGGAGAAAATTCCCAGGTAGGAAGGATTGTTTAATTTTTATCTGCAAATGCAAAATGTGACTTCTGGAAACATTCATTTGGACACTTCCAAGTTGCACAGCTCTTAGCTAGAGTTCATTCTGGTCTGCTTGATCCTCCATGACTGCATACTCCAGACCCAGCTAATCAGCCAGTTGAAGGTACATGACAATATAGATAGAGCAGGTGAGTTGCTGAAAACAAGGGATATGTATCAATATGGTGGAGAAACTTGAAACTTGTTTCTCATTACATCATTTAAATCTTTTGATACCTAGTGACAGTTAACAGGTTTTCTTTAGTATGAGAATATATATGTCTATATCTTCTACCAATTCTAAGAACTGTTTATCTAAACTGGAAAATTGCTCAGCATGTATATATGATCAGTAAATCACTTAATGCTTTTCTTAAGTTTTCTGAATGTTCTGTTGGAAAGTGACCTTAGAGTCTTACCTTGCAATTTGCAGTTGCTGACAATTGTT
This sequence comes from Psittacus erithacus, assembly GCA_009867235.2. Classification (NCBI taxonomy): domain Eukaryota; kingdom Metazoa; phylum Chordata; class Aves; order Psittaciformes; family Psittacidae; genus Psittacus; species Psittacus erithacus. The sequence continues at coordinate 4,295 of WYDI02039114.1, read as the reverse complement.
TTGACTGGAAATTGGAAATAGGAATACCAGACATCTCTTTTGAGGCAATCTCTTAATTTCTCATTGCTAATATGCAGACAGTGTTACATGCATGAGAATAATAAATGACAGATATGTTAGTGCATTATTTGTGTTTCTTTTCTTCACCATGTACACTTTCCCTTTTGTAAAGTATTTCTTGAAGCAAAAATATGTTTCTTAATATTTAACCATAGCACCCCTTTCTATTTCACCAAGAGAGTGGATAAGAAGGAAGACTTATTGATTAACTAGAAGAAGGTAAAACTGGAAGAAGATGAATAAAAACATGCTCAGGGAAAGACCAGAGTACTATAAGTAAGCAGAATACAGGATGGATGATGCAAGGAGCAAAATAGAAAGGAAGAAGGGAAGGGTAAGAACAGAATTGGAAAAAATACTAGTGATAGAGTGCATAGATAAGGTAACAGACATATTGAAGGTAAAAGGGACAGAACAGGCTAATGGGGAAAATAGTCTAACGTACTCTGTGCAGACATGAAGCCACGAGTCCTACTTTAATCTTAGATACCCATCAGATAATTATAGAACTTGCTTAAAGAACTCTTCAGGCAGCAGAATGTGTATTGAGGCACAGAAACTAGCAGATATTTCTAGTCTTAACATACAAACTTTTTTGTTCTTGTTCCAGGAGTAGATGTCTGTGCCATGGAGCTAGAGATACCACTCTTTTCCAGTGGTCAAACTACCAGCAGTTCCGTTCCACCTGGCTTCCCCCTGCTCCCCTTCTTGCATTCAAATAACATGTTCAAAACATGTTATGCTTACAAATCAAGAACTAAAAATAATAGGGACTTTCTATCAACCCTAATTCAGGTGGGATTCAAGTATCTCTAACATCAGATGTTTACAGTGGAAGTGTCTACATGTAACCTAAATCTATAAGCATCTACTATGCCCAGTGGAGGTCTAATCAATAGAATTAATGGATTCTAGAAATACAGAGTCTAGACATCACATAGGGGTGTCTATTTTAGGGGTACACTGAACTCCGGGCTCCAGTGAATATATTGATTAGTCCTTCAGTGACAAAAGCAGTCGTGTTGGTATTCAGGTCACATACAGATCGCTAAATATAGGCTGGCTAAATCCCACAACACATAGTAAATTGAATACTATTTTTGGTAGGATATCATTTAATACACAGAACAGTGCTCCTAAGAGCATTTATCAGTGATGCATGCCAAAGAAGACTTCTTAGTAGGGCAGAAACTATTTTAAAACATGGAACAAAGAATTACTTTTTAACACAAGGCATAGAGATACTGATACACGCAAATTTCCATCTGTGGTCCCTAGCTTCAATGCTTTAAAAATCCACTATGGTTAATTTATCATGACAGGCTAGAGTTTCACCTCCAGCTTAAATCTACCATTCCAGTCATATCAAGGCTTCAGAGGAAAAGGATAATTTCCTAATTGATTTCTGCAAGCCTTAGGCTTAGAAAAATCCATGGCACTTTTATCAAAGTTGAGACTAAGCAAAAGTTTCCATGCCGCCTCCAGTGTGTATCACAATTCCAAACCCTGTATTTGTTGAGGCCTGATTCATGAGATGTAAATACTTGACACTGAGAATATTTCCTTTTAGAATAAGAATTTTGACACAAAAGATGAAGAAAGGCTTTCATTAAAAATAAAATCTTTGATTATTAATACCTATCTCAAGTTAATAATTTTGTGAAATATTTTTTGTTTTGTTTGCAAAAAAAAATTAGAAATAACATCAAACAAAAGTTTTATACTTAAGTATTCCTAAGGCACTGAAGCAATAGTGCTAAAAATACTAATGAGAAAAGCCTGCTGTTTTACTTGCAAGGCAACCAAAGAACTTGAAATGTTTGCACAAGGTTTACTGCTCAAATGTATAGAATGATATAACAAAAGAAGGTTTGCATATTTATGTTTGTTTTGTTTTTCTTTTAAAAGCTCTGGGTAATTTGAAGGTTGCTTTTGGTTTTTCTTATTGGTGGTTGTTGTTGTTGCTGTACTAGCCTTATAAAATTTTACTATATGAAAAGAAAGACATTAAGTTTATATTTTGCACTTGATTTATTTTTTTATTTTTTTTTTTGTAATTGTATATAACATTTTTGCTGCAGCTTTTACCAGGGATAACTTTATTCACCATGTATGTAGGATGGTGTTTGAATTCCAGAAAGCTTAATATGTATCTGGAACATTAAATATGCTCTTTGTTTTTCTTTTTTTACTATTTCTAATGTCAGAGTGAAAAGGCTTGCAGCTTGGTTTGCATCAAGGAACTGAATATTCCAGAATTCAAGGTTTGGGTTTTTCAGGTCTTGAATTTGGCTTTGATAGACCCATCTATACCCTGTTGTTTCCTTCAGACATACCTTCAGAAAATGCCTTTTGAGATGTTTATAGAATGTAGGAGGCCTCTAGAAGGGTAATGGAGATAGGCGTGCGGCAACGGCTTTCTCAGCTGTGCTGGATTGATGGTGGCCGGCTATCCTGGGTTCAGCAGTAGCAGCCATTTTTTTTTCCGTCTTAGTAGCTGGTGCAGCATTGTGCTTTTAACTTTCGGCTTTGGAACAGCGCTGATAACACCAATGTTTTTAGTTACTGCTCAAATGTTTAGTCTGACCAAGGACTTTCTGAGTCTCATGCTCTGCCAGGGAGGAGGGGAAGCTGGGAGGAAGCACAGACAGGACACCTGATCCAAACTAGCCAAAGAGGTATTCCATATCACAGCATGTCATGCCCAGGATGTAAAGTGGGAGTTACTCGGAAGGGCTAGATCACTGCTGGGGTCGGGCTGGGTGTCGGTGTGGTGAGTGGTTGTATTCTCTTCTCTCTCTTCTCTTCCCTTATCATTATTATTATTATTGGTGGTAGCGGTAGTGATTTGTGTTATACCGTAGTTACTGGACTGTTCTTATCTCAGCCTGTGGGAGTTATATTCTTTCAATTCTCCTTCCCATCCCTCCGGGAGCAGGGGGGGAAAGGGAGGAGTGAGCGAGTGGGCTGCGTTGTTTTGATTTACAGCTTGGCTTAAACCACGACACCACCAGTTAAGCACTGTTGCTTCCTCACTCAGTAGGATGGGGCAAGAACTAGAAGAGCAAAAGCCAAAAACTGGTGTCAAAATAAAGAGGTTTAATAAGTGAAACAAAGATGCCTGAACAAGCAAGGCAAAATAAGGCATACACTACTTCCCATTGTTAGGGAGATGTTCAGCCATTTTAGCCCTGAAAACATGAGTAACCTTACCTGGAAAGACAAAAGCCATAATGTTCTTCCTCCTTTCCCTGAGCTTTTACTGCTGAACATGTTGTCCCATGATAGATTATCTCTTTGGCTAGTCTGGGTAAACCATCACAGCTGTGTCTTCTCCCAATTTCCTGTACATCCTCAGGCTACTTGCTGCAGAGACAGAGTGGTGGGAAGAAAAACTCAATGCTGTGCAAATACTGCTCAGCAACAGCCAAAACACTGCTGTGTTTTCAGCACCGGTTTAGTCACAAATGCAAACCACAGCAACATGTAGACTGCTATGAGAAAATTAACTCAGTTCCAACCAGACCAAATATACCAACTCTGCTCTTATACAATGAAAACCCAAAGACAATGAATAAGGAAATTTTGTAACAGCTCAATGCTCCTCACTTCTACCATAAGTGACAGAATTACTGTTATTTCCCACTCTTCACTGTAGTTACATTTGTGAGAATTTATTTATTTCAGATAAACTCAGTAAAAATTTGAAAGATATAATTAGGATGTTTTATGCTCTGTATCAACACAGTAATGCTTTGTGAGCTAAAGATTTGCATCTTTCAAAATCGTAAAGCCAGAAATGAGCCCAAAGAGAAAATTATTCAGAAAGTCTAGGAATACGCTATAACGGCATTTATTTGTGCAAGGTAAAATTGAAGGTAAGTTCAAATTGTAAGGTAAGTCAATGAGCCAACTGTGAAAGATAAATTTGAAACTGCAGCTGCTTAAAAAAAGGCAAATAAAAAAGGTAAATCTGCTGGAAGGACAGAGAGAAAGAGAAAAAGAAAATGCAAGTGCTCAGATCCACAAAGGCTACAACCTTTGAAGTTATTTGTATCTGGAATACAGACCCTCTTTGGCGGTAGAATGTTCAAGAAAAGATCACCTTTTATCAACAGGCTTTCTTGGCATATCTGAAATTTTTCCTTTCTGTTTATCAGATGTTGTGGTTTAAGCTTAGTCGTAAATTAGACAAAGCATGTAGCCTGCTTGTTTTCCCCCCACAACCTGTCCTT
>WYDI02039113.1:35691-106406 GCA_009867235.2 Psittacus erithacus | reverse complement strand
AAGAAGTTCTTTACTGTAAGGGTGGTGAGGCACTGGAATGGGTTTCCCAAGGAAGTTGTGAATGCTCCATCCCTGGCAGCATTCAAGGCCAGGCTGGACAGAGCCTTGGGTGACATGGTTTAGTGTGAGGTGTCCCTGCCCATGGCAGGGGAGTGGGAACTGGATGATCTTAAGGTCCTTTCCAGCCCTAACTATTCTACAATTTTATAATTGAAGTGGACCTGCAGACTTTTGCATGCACACCATAGGGGACTGGCTCATGAGTCTCTTGTGGTAAACATGGTACTTATAGAGTATCCCATTCACATAAATGACCTACTTAACAGTTGCACATTGTAAGCTATTTTGACAAGAGCAATGTGATCCTTGCTGTTGCTTTGAGTAAAATTTAGCCTTCTGGTATAAGAAGTAGAAAATTTTACATCTGTGTAATAGAGAACAGCCATATATGTTCAGAGGGGGATTTTTGAAACCATTCATCCCTAGCCTGAAATCAAACATTGATAGGACAACAGTGAGCTCTTATAAGAAAATATCATGCCCTAGGTATACTAATACATAAAGTACTTTGTTGTGAAGCATTTGTGGGATTTGCAAAGCAGCACAGCTACCAGAAAAAGAGAAGCAAAGCTAAAAGTATATATCCTCACCTCTACACAAACAGCCATTTTACCATTACAGAGCTGTGTCACTCAGACTACACACCATGTCAGGGCACCCTTTTTTCAATCTGCACATGCTCCATTGTTTCAACAACCCCATCAATAAGAGTGAAACATTTTTGTCATCAACTGCTCAGTGTTTCCAGAAGACTACATACAGAAAGGTTTGTGAAGAGTTGCAATGAAAGTCTGCAGGCAGAGTTAATGTGGTAACTTGTAGCACACAGCAGCTCAGTGCTCGTACGTGTGCAGGCAAACTGTGAAAAGTAACTGCAGAAAAGACAGGAAAAAAAATAAAGAATATAATCACACTGCTTTGATCCTCACAGGAACAGTCACTTAATAAATATCCAGGCGGCTTTATTCTCTAGCACACTAGAAAATGGGCCAAGGATCTGGGGAAACAGGAGAACTCTCTGTTACTGCTCAGCTGCAGGCATATAGGAACATTAAGGAGCATGGTCTCCTCTATTTCTTACTATTTGAAAGGAAAAAGTCCAGTTTCTACTGGAATATCACTAATGTAGGAAGATGGTAAATGACAGGACTTCAGCATTTTTGCCACTGTATGCTGTTGATGAAATAAATTCATCATCTTCTCTGTAAGACTTGCTTAGAAGTGAACTGAAGTGAAATCCACCACAGCATATTCAAAGAAAAACATCCTTTCAAAATGCCATCCAGGGGAAAAAACAAGTGTCCTCCTTGAGATCTTATCTCTCTTCCTTCCAGCTTTAACCCTCCATCATTTTATTCAAAGCAAAGTATCATCAAACCCCAGGAAGACCCATCCTTATTAGCTAGGGGTGTTGTGGTACACATGCCTCCATACAGTAGAAATACATGCATGCTCTGGTTCCCAGGTCAGATGACTGTCCAATGGTGAATAGTATGTGAAAGCCCTTCAAAACTCTTCAGTGAACCAACTGTGACAGTTTACTCAACCTTTTGTAACTCCTCTGACCCTGCCTTGTTCAAAGGAAGGGGCTTTTTTCCCTCCTTAATTCCCCCTACTCCCTCTTTTAGAAGAATGAGAGAAAATTTAAGTGCCCTGCTTTGACGCTCAGATTGCTGCTTGCATGCAGACAGCTGCCTACCTAGATCTCCCCTGCATTGTCAATATGTTCCTCTTGTGCCAAGACAAAATTTATAAATAGATTTGTCCAGTCAGTAAGCCCTTTCTCTTTAGAAAGACAGGGATTCAGGCAAAAAGAGGATTATTGATAACATGCAACATCTTTATTATGGCAGAGGCTGCTATTGCTACTATAGTTAAGGACCTGTCAGCATTTCCATTGTCAGATTTTTTTTTTTGTGCAAGGGTTTAACTTGACAGTAGAAATTTCAAGGTACTTGAAACTAGAATTTTTCTTCAAGAATTTCGCAAGACAGTTAAACACAGGACTCTTTCCTCTACCCCTTTCCAATTAACAATTAATTCAGGGAGTTTTAGAGCTTCTCATGTGAATATGCCTCTCTGTTTTCTGAACAGAGTAACACCTGATCCAGCATCACAGAGTATAGATCAGAAGGAAGAGCACAGAACAAACATACAGGGCCAAATCCTGTCCTTATTAGTAATGGTGCTTGCGTCACATTTAGTCATTACAGAAGTACGTAGTTTTGGCTAGCATCCCATGTTTTCATTTATAAAAAAAAAACAGCTGAGGGAGAGGCTAAAAAAAAGTCTTTTCAAAACCACCTCATTTAGGTACTTAATTTTTCTTGCAGTGCATGCTGGTAGGACAGAGCAACCTGCCAATTGATGAATATATATCCTGGGAGTCATCAGCACCGCCTCTTTTCCCTGGTAGCCTGTGCCTTTGTCTTCAGCCTCTGGCAAACTGCTTAATTTCTGCTCTGCCTCAATTTCAGCATTCAGGATGGAAAACAGCAAAACTCATGCAAATGGTTCTGCACGCAGAATTCATTCTGCTGCAGCTCAAGCACTTGCTGGCAGGAAATAATCTGCCTCCCTTTGACTTCACCAGTAATTAGCCTGAGTGCAGCGCCATGACTTGTTATTGCAGAATTGCTGGCATCCATAGACTTACAAAACTTCAAGGAGTCTAAGCAGTCATGAAGCAATAATGTGTCCTCATAAATTTCCTCCTTCTCTTCAGGTTAAAAAAAACCAAAACCAACAACCAACCAACCAAAAAAAGAAGGGAATTTCATGGGTTTCCCACTCTTTGTAGGAAAAAAAATAAGTACATTGAAACACACCCACTTATTTTCAGCAAGATCTGGGGGGGGAAGATGTTAAATGAGGGCTGGAGGGGTGGATGGAAGAGTGGCAGATATGTTTTACTCTGCCATGCTTCTCATTGGGATGCTCTATGTCTTTTTCAGACATTTGACACAGAAGAAAATTTTACATTCAAGCTCTGAGTAGCTTTTCCCAGCCTCAGGTCAAACCCTTAATCTTATAAGAACATGGGCCTTTTTTGAGGTGCTTTAAGCCCACCAATGTAAGTTGTGTAAAATCCTTTACACGCAGAGTACAAAATATACTTTGGCTTTCATGTCAACATTTGTATTTGTGGTCAACTGAGTAGTATCTTTTGTGCACCGACTTCTACAAAAGAATACTACTACTCTGTTTTGACTGTTGACAAGATCTGAAAGTCCTGCTGCCCCTCTGACACATAATCAAAATTTGAAGTATTGTATTTGTCTACCTTTATTTTTATGATATGAGGGTTTAGCTGAGACTTCGACACCATGGAAATTAGACACAGGATATGAGCCTGTTCTAAATATATCCTCTGACTTTCAGTCACACTTTCCTCTTTTATATTTCATGAAAACTGCTCTTTAGCTTCTTCCATCTATGCAACTTTTTTGGCCAGCAGGATCACCTTGCACCCATCCCTTAGGTTTCATCACCAGCCATTACCACTTCAAGAAAGAATCACAAACATTGAGTGCAGGGAAGGCAATTCAAGGAACCAGACCCTTAGGAAGCTTTGATGTACCTTATCATTAGGGTAATTCTTGGAAAAAAAAAAAAAAAAAGTGTTAGAAGGAAAGCAACTTTTAGCCCTCATAAGTGCCAAATGAAGCTTTAATTAAGAAAAGCAGAACAGCTTTTTCCTTGTCCTATAACAAGAACAGACTGTCCATTTCTTAAACTATCAACTCCACTATAGACCTTTAGTATTTCTTATTACCGTCTTTGGGCATTAGTTTTTATGGCCTGTTATAGCTTGCAATCATGGCACTCGTTTATGCTTCCTGTCTACAGGGTTGGACATTACTATGTTTTTTATTTTTTAACTAATAATCTATCCCTTATAGTTCGCACGAATCTTGCTTGAGTAAAGGAGATAGGAGGGGCAAGTCTGAAATGTAACTGGATGAAAATAAATTTCTTATTTCAGTGGGGATTCTGATAGCTACAATTCTGGAGACAGAAAATTTGTATCTGTCTGTTAAAACCAGCTTCATGGGCTGATGGAGGTTTTCCTATGATGATGAAATAGGACTCAAAATGGAAGCAAAGTGAAGAAACTTTAGAGTTATCAGGTAGCACAGGTGCAAGTGCTCAGCATGGAAGATGGGGCTGCTTTCCTTTCCACTCTAATAGAGGCAGTAAACATCCCTAGAAGGCCAAAAATAATTCCCATTCCAGACAAACAAAATTCAGTATTTCTGCCCACCATGGGCTAACCAACTATTTTTAAACAGCTTGGTTTAAGGGCCAGCATACTTTAGTTTGTCTGCACATGACAACTGAACTGATAGCTGAATGAAGCAGGCAAGACATTCAGGAGGAGTTGGACCAAATGTCTTAAATTCTTGAACCTGTCTGTTTTGCCAGTGACCCATACAGTGAGTAGCTGTGTCAGCTAACCGCTTAGCTGGCCACTGCTGACAGACAAATACCTTGTGGTGACACCTGATGGAATTGTTACAAAGCATCAACCTTTCAGGGGCTTGTACGCTTTCAGAGCTGCAGGTTGTCCTACGCACACTGCTTGTGAAAGTGTGGCAGTTTTGCATGAAGGTGCAGCACAGCCCTAACCAGTGCTCAACAACACACATGCGAACTCAGAAATGTTCAGATGAATCCTTTAAAGAGAAGGAATTTGTGTTTACTTGGGCAATTTTATTTTGATACACTGATGATGATTAACTGATTAATAATATCACAGTCATCAAAAGCAACAGCATGTTTTCAGGGAGCATGCAACAATAGCTAGCTGCTTTTGTGGCCTTAATTGTAAAAGCAAATAATTACATCCTTCTCAAGGCTTGAAGAGTATTGCTTTCAAGTGTAAACAGAAACTATGAAAAGGAAATTTTGCAACACAACACCATGTTTAAATGGCCAATTAAAAAAAAATAAAAAAAGTAAATCTTGCAACAGCTGTGTTTCAGGTGCATATTTAGGGACTAATTACAGGTATGGACAGTAACCCAGTCACAAGAGGCTCTGCTCATCATCAGGGTATCTTTGCCCATGAATGGATTAGGCCCATGTCATAATTTTCTAATTTTTAAACCCTACAGGGCTCCACATGCAATGCTGACCACACTGGGAGGAATGCAGGTAACCTCAGGATTGTCAATTCCTCTATCATCACCCTACAAACCACTGCAATGCCTCTTTCCAGTTCTTCCAGCACCTGACAAATCTCACATTCTTTGTGCACAGTGAAACAGGGACTCGTTGCAAATTCTGGATGCAAACCATAGAGGAAGGCAAAGCATGACTGCAGCTCTGTCATTTGCCATGCACACCTTTTATATTCTGATGGAATTTGGTGCCTGTGACTGATCTATCTATAACCTGCTCAAGCCCAACACAGGTCTCCAAGGACCATCCAACAAACCTAATTACCTATATCTTCCATCTGACATAGACAGCAGGGTTATTATGCCAGATTTCTTCTACCCTGACTTCTCTGGGGTCTGACCCAATCCCCCCAAAGAGGCAACAGAACTACAAGATTTAATGGACTAGAGTTGAATGGAGATTTGCGAACAAATGGTACCCCATTCAGTAAACAAGTTTTGAAAGTTTGGTCTCAAAACTCAAGTGCTTGAAAAGCCCATTTTTAGATGCTTACGCAGGAACAGGCTTGCCAACCTGTATGTGAAGTATGAAGTGTATATGGAGCATGGAATTAGACCAAAAGTCCCTTTCGCATCAGCAATCTTAAGCACTCAGCACTGAGTGTTGTTGCTTTGAACGTTTCCAGCTCCTGAAGCAATTCCAGGCAGACATACTGACAAAAGAATAATTTTATCAGCATATGGCTGATCACAGCATCCAATTCCACCAGTATGAAATGGCCCCATAGCACACACTAGCATTTCTGCATACAAGTGGAACAGATGCTGTAGAGATCAATGTAATATCAGTTTAATTAATTCTAGCATCAAAGTCAAATGCTTCCTTATTTCCAGTTGACACATCCCTAATTTCATGGTTGGCTGTATAAATTTTGAAAACAGGAGAAGAAATTTGATTCCAGAGTTAAATACTGCAGAAAGGCCTAATGAAATGCAAGAGAAGCACATCTCCATTTTTGTATCTTCTGTATCTTTTGTATATAACACTGAAGTCATAACATTGCCTTTTGCCCACACTTTGTTATAAAGTGTTTTACAGATAGTTTTACTTTATAAAGCAGACCCTTTCACCTGTTACTGTGAGCAGTCCTCTTGCATAAATGCATAGCAGCATCATGGAGCTACAATCATAGAATAGTTAAAATTGGAAAGGACCTTAAGATTATCTAGTTCCACCCCCCTGCCATAGGCAGCGACACCTCACCCTAGACCATGCTGCCCAAGGCTCTGTCCAGCCTGGCCTTAAATGCTGCCAGGGATGGAGCATTTAGCGCTTCTCATTGCAGATGATGTAATGGGCCAGGGGTCTAGAGGCTTGGCTACAGTCCTCGCTCTGCAAGTGATGTTTTCTGTCAAGAAAATGTACAGCCATTGGACCTCCTCAAAATCAATTTATCACTAAAAAACCTCGTTATATTAGAGTGAGATTTCATATCCCACAAACTGGGGTAAACAATCAATATTGTACGGTTCCTACCCCAAAATGCTAATGGAGTTCAGCGGATGAGCTGTAGAGGTGTAGGAGAGGAAATGCATAGCCTTGGACAAGTCATTTTATAGTTCAGGTCACTGACAGCACCAAGCACTACCTGCATATTATACTACTGGAGAGGCTGGACATCCTGCATCTCCCATCAGTGCCCTGCTCCTCAGGTCCAGGGAGGAGATATGGGAAAAATCAGCAAACTTAAATACATTCAACATGCAAACACTGCACCATGACTTCTGGTCAGGGAAGTTAAGCAATTTGTTAGCAAAACACTTCTAGGCAAGACTGACACAGTTGTGGTTTAGATAGCATTTGGACTGTCACAACAGCAAGAAGAGGCAGAGAGTGGCAAGTGATTGCTTGCTGCACAAAGTGTTATTATGCTAAAGTGTGTTTAGCAAATGTTTATTCCACAGGCAGGAACTACTGTTGCCTGTAGTGGTCACTTAGGGCTGAAACCCAAGATTTCAACGATTCCATTTGAATGCATTTGCTGAGCACTGGGTGACATTCACCAATACAGGCAGCTTCTCAGGTTTCAGCAGGAACTAATCTACCATCCTTCTGCATCTATCACTTCCAGTGACCCAAACTAAAGAGCATCATGCACACCCTGCCTGCTCTGACACTCAGTGGGATATCACCTCACAATTAGGACTCTTCATCCCAATGTATTTCATTAGTAAGAGAAGATGGTGGAAAGGACTCTGCATATGTTGGCAAACAAAGAGGGCCCAGATCACAGCAGGCACCACCACAGAAACCCCCCACCCCTCCAGCAGCCTCCTCCCATCTTGAAACAAAGGTTGAGGGGAGAAGTGACAGGGGAGGGAAGGAGGGAGCCCTTAGCAATTCTTAAGCAAACAGATTTGGAATGAGGGTTAGGTTACTACACATGTCAAGGGATTTCTTTTTTCCTCCTCCCCCTGATGTTGCCAAACTGTTGATGACCATAGGCATGGAGGCCTCTCAACAAGGGGACCAGCAAAGACCAAAGGCAAAAGGATGGGGGTGTTCGTTGTGCAAAGGAAAGCATCTGAAAAGACACATCCTCTGTGTGCTTTTGTTTGAGGGCTACGCTTGACTAACAAATCCTGTTACACTAAGATTTCAGGCTGCAGATATCCTAACAAAAACAATACCAGAGTACTGTCTGTACATCCAAATGATTTCAAGGAAAAGCTATTAACAGCAGAATGACAAACACCACAGTCCTTGAGCTTATGTGTGCAAATCTGAAACAACTGCTTGCATTACGATATCACACAGAAAAATCCCATCAATCAAACACAGTAATACCAAGTGCTTGTATAGCATGTTTTACCTGCAGCTCTTGGAGCTATTACAAAGAGAAATGAAGAGGAAAGGCTCATTACCACCATTTCACGGATAAGGAAACTGTGGCACAGAAAGGAAGTGATTTGTCCTGCAGCCCAGTGGAGGAACAGGGCAGTCAAGTCAAGCCTCTTAAGTCCCAGTCCGATGCCCTCTCCCCTGAACTATTGTAGCAGACTCTGACCCTGCAAGAACTTCACATTTGTCATTATGCTTTACACCTTGATCATGAGGCTGGGTGTCTTCAAAGCACTGCCCTCAGCTCCTTGGCCAGGAGAGGAAAAAGCTCCCATGTACCTAATCAAATATAATTGCCATTCCTGGAGAAAAGAGATTCCTTCTCAACTCCTCTGGATGATAATTCACCCTGTGTTCAGGTGTAAATGCAAAGCTATATGTAAGCCAAGATAAAAGTAACTCCTCTGACCACTTTTAACTTAACATCCCTTATGCAGTAAATTTCATACATAACTATTGAAATAGTGCCAGGAATTGGCTGTAATTTTGTTTTCTGTTAATACAGTTTCATATAGCAGTTTTAGAGTATTCTTCCTAAAATGCAGGCTCCAAGGAAAGCTTGTTTAACAATAAAGGCCTTTCACTTTTAAACACACAGATTGCAGAGGATTAGTTTAACTACCAAACTGCAACTGGGGGACCAGTTTCCAAGAAGACACTGGCCCAGCACAGATCCTGCAGCCTTCGAGGCTCAGGCATAGCACTTCTATCCAATATAGCTGCAGTTATATTGCACGGGAACAGAGAAATAGCCAGTACAGGTATATGGGTCAAAATCAGCACTTTAAAGTTAACCTGGAAAACAGTAAATCACCAGTGGAGATTCCAGAGCATGTGCACAGAGTGCTTGAAAAGAGGGATGCTGCTTAAGGAGTCATCTGCAGTGTAGCTCCCACTATAAGCGATGTGGGTTTAGGATGTACACATGAATACAATCTCATGAGACAGATGAGAGCATCCTGGTGGGTAGACAGCAGGTTTCTTCCCTGTGTTGCTACCAAAAGGTCAATACTGTGACCGAATCAGACAGTTAAATTACCAGATCTGAACAGTTAACAAACAGGGCCAGGGAGGAAAGGATGTTTTCCCTTAGGTGGCTTGTGTAAACTTGCAGCCTGCTACACACTAAAGGTGGCCATAGGTGACTTGTAATCCAGGCCAAAAGCAGAAAATCACAGGATTAAAAGTGGGTGGTCAGATCATTCATTTGACTTGCAGGGGGAAAAAACCCCATGATATCTGCTTGTAGACGACAAGCAGTTTTGCAGGGAACAAAGAAATCTCTCTCACAGAAGAAATTGGTCTGCCAGGAACTGAGGCCATCTAGCTCCTCACCTCCCCACAACCCTCCCCATATCTTCCCCTCTAAAAGGATCTTTTCTGGGATTCAGGGAATGTGTGTTTATAAAATAGTTCCATTCAATTAGGGCACAGAGTACAGCAGCTTTATATCAGAGGCAACCCAGAGCGAGTGCTCTGTGGAAGTGCAGGTACATGGTAATGATGACAACCCTGCACTGGTTGTAGTGTCATCACCTCTTATTCTTAATCAAAAGGCTTCCAATCCCTTCTCAACATGTGCACTCAGAAATGAAGGGACTGCTGGAGAATCATTTGAATGTGGCAGCCCTAGATAATGATGAAACGAATAAAAGGCTGACTTTTTTGTTTAGGTCTGAGGAAGAATTCAGGATTCCTCTCGTGAAAAAGCAGCAGTTTAATAGCAGCTAGGCACAAGGGCTTCTCGTTATCTGCAGAGGCTGCTGCCAGTGCAGCACTAATGGCCACAGCACGGGCTTCCCCAGAGCGCTTCCCACACCACAGCGCCCTGAGAAAGCTGCGCACCTGCAGGGTGGAAAAAAACTGCTTCAAGACACTCTGCCCAGGCCTGGAAGACAGCACTGGCCTGGAGTGCACGGGCTTTCCTTTATGGAAGGGGCAGAGGGCAGCTTACCTGGGCTGCACTGGGAAATGCAAGCCATGCCAACACCTGGGCAGCTGAGTACAGTATATTGGTGCCTCTGTCCCAAACTTCTTGATCCCCTGCTGGTGTGTGGCAGCTGCATAAGTAAATGTGATCCTGTGTGCAGTGGAAAGACCATGTAAATCAGCTGTGGGGCAGGAACTGCTTCTATGGAATAAGGGCCTTAGGCACATAACATCACTAAGCTTGGAAAAAGCTCATTGATAAACTGTTTCTTCTCATACACTGCCCTGCAAGGTGGATTTTGGTATTGGCTTTGCGTGAAAAGAATGGAAACCAGCTAAGCACTTTGCTTCTCCCTGTAGGTCTTACATGCCTCTCAATACAAACTTAATATCTCTTGCCATATGTTTTTTGCAGTGTCTTTTTTATACTCCAGGAACCAGCCATTGTAACTCACAGGATCTTTTGTCTGAGGGAGGTCAAGAGCTGTGCTGAATGACCTATTGGATACCTGTCGGCTCTGTTCAGGGAATACCAATACCGTGCCAGACAAGGGTCATAGTAAAAGCTTCTTGTTTGGCTGATTTACAAGGGCATTATTTCAGAAAAGGAATTTGGGTAACATGCTTTTCCAGCGACTTAAGAACACATAGAAATTACTTTTGCTTCTATTTAAATATTGGCCCCTTTGTCCAAAAGTAAAGTTCTTAATAAAAGCATCCCTGACATGTGCAAAATTGCAATTATCTTTAGGGTTTTGCTCAGCCCCCCTCAGACATTCACATTTATCTATACCAGAGCAAAACCCACAAATCAAAATTCAAAACAATGTCTGTTTAATGCTAGTGAAAGTTGCTCTATTCACCGCAGTAAGATTTGCCCCAGATGCGGAGCTAGCAAGGTCAATAGTTTCACTTTTTGTGCTTCAGCTACATTAATATAACAGTTTGCCATTGCTCTCTATTACTATATATGTTCAAAGCTTCATAAGCTATCATGAACAGCCTGATCTCTGACACACAAGACATGTTAACAACAGCTTTTTCCATTTAGAAAGTCAGCAAGAAAGAGAAGTCAGACCTTTCAATGTATGTTAAGTAACAAATACAAGATCTCCATGATGTCCCACATGATGAAACACCTTACAGCAGGTTAGAAAAGGAAGTATGTGGAATCAATACATTCCTTCTCACAGTTACATAGCTGCATACATCACCGCTTTTAACTTCACTGTCTTCAATCCAGCCCACTGTGTCCACAAGTAATATCATAGGGACAAGGCTATAGAAAAGCCAAGGACATTATAAATGTACAATGTAGTTATTCAGCACATGCATCTAGGGTCAGGGCATAGTGACCAGTGATTCAAAAAGCCCAGAACACTGATAAGATTTCACTGCATAGAAATACCTGTTAGCGTGAACACCTAATAAGGAAGAACAGCTGATAAAATAATCATACAGAGAGCATGCAATAAACCTAGTCAAGCAGAAGTACAGAACATACATATACATGATTTCAGGAACTCTTCTCCAGCCACAAAAGAAGAAAAAAGAAAAAAGCTTATAAATTAAGACAGTTGTATTTGGTCTACATGGCAAGGTTTTGGTAGTGGGATATAGGCTTTAGGGGTCCTCGCCATGAGAGGTGGCTGGGAGCTACCCCCTTGTCCCACACAGCCAGCTCCAAAATGGATCCATCAATAATCAAAGCTGAGCCTATCATTGATGCTGGTGGCACCTTTGTGAAAACAGATTTAATTAAATACTGCACAACAATTATAATAGAGAGAAGTGAGGAAAATGGGCAAAAGAAACAGCCTTGCAGACACCAAGGCCAGTGAAGGAGTGAGAGGGAGTGTTTCAGGCACTGGAGCAGAGATTCCGCTGCAGCCCATAGGGAAGAATATGGTGTAGCAGGTTGTCACCCAACAGCTCTTCAAGAACAATATCAGAGCAGATACCAGATACCCACACTGCACCAGGTGGATGTGCCCTGATGGAAGCCATAGCCCATTGAGAGCCACACTGGAGCAGGCTTTCCAGCAGGAGCCAGAGCCTATGGGGGGCACATGCCATTCTTGGAAAAACTGCAGCCCATGGGAAAGGACCCACATTTGAGCAGTTTCTGAAGGATTGTACTCCATGGGAGGGACCCTGTGCTACAGCAAGCAAAAAGCTCAAGGAATAGAAGCAGTAAAGCGTAACAAACTGACCACAGCTCCCCATGCCCCTGAGCCAGCTGCAGTGAGGAAGTAGAAGAGTTAGGAACAGAGAGTGAGATTGAGCCTGGGAAGAAGGGGCTGGAAAGGCATTTTTGTTTCTCATGATTCATCTCTATTTTTAAATTGGAAATTATTTTGTTTTGCTAATTGGTAAGCAAAAACCATCTTCTTGTCTTTACCTTGGCCCATGAACTTTTTTAACACCTTATTGTCTCCCCCTGGCCTGTTAAGGAGAAGGTGCAAGAGAGCAGCTTGCTAGATATCTGACAGACAGCCATGGCTATTCCACCAGAACAGCATTATCTCCTACATGATAAAGAGCAAAACAAAGCTTCACAGCTCCCTAGAAATCAAGGATCACTCCAGAAATGTGGCTCAGACCAAGATAAGCAAAATCAAAAAAGATGAAGAAAAAAATTAGAATTCAAACAACTTCTTTCTTTCATTGCAAACCAAGCAAATTAAAGCATCCTGTGCAATAACTCTTACCTAAGTTCTTCTTTTGTCTAAAAATATTCCTTTGTGCTCACTTGTGACAAAAGTGCCTTCCCTCTCTTTTCCTTCTTTTATAGCCCCTCCACTGTTCTTAGAGGCAGAAAGTTACCTCACCTGTGGGTTGAGGTAATAAGCTCAACACCTTCTTTTTCTATTGGTCTGTTTCTTCTTCAGTTATTTTCAATGGAGCAATTAAAAAGCTCAACCAGCTGAAAGCAGTCTCCACCTGATTTGCAGGTGAAATACACAGCAAGGAGTCAGCAGATGAACATACACGTGAACTTCAGTCAGAACAAATCCCTGAGAAAACACTTTAATCTTGGACCATAATAAATTTTGGGTTGAGCCGGGTCTGTTTTCTAATCATTTTGAGCTTCATCAGTCATAGAGGTGTCAATTACCCTCTGTGTTTTATGAAACTAATCTATGATCTCATAAAATCTCTTACAAACTAGTTGAGTATCAGCCCTGATTATGGATATAGGAAAGATTCAGCAAATACAAGACATGATAAAACAGAATCATGGAATCAAGTTGGTTGTAAAAGACTTTTAAGATCATCAATTCCAACCATTACCCCAGGACTGCCAAGACCACCACTAAACCATATCACTGAGGGCCTCAGCTACATGTTTTTTGAACATTTTAAATAGACTATATTTTTACTATGCTTTAGTTGTTAGATGGTCAGATGAAAAAAAGCTGAATTCAGAAACTTACCTGATCAAAGTATCTTTCCTTGTTGCAAACACATTAATCCCAGTATGGTCAGATAAGAGAAGATCCAGTACCTATGTTTCTCTAAACTACAATGAAATCCTCATCTCACAAAGCTGCTGGGTGGATGTATACTCTTATCAAGGTAAATAAGCACCTTAATTAAGTATAGATTAACTGTAGACAGTTAAGCACCCTACCTAGCTGTAATCTGTTATTTGTATTAATACAATTAAATGTGCCATTTTGGGTGCTAATGAGTAAACTACAGTGTATTTTACTTAGACTGAATAAACATCTTGTAATTAGTACTAACCTACCTAATTCCAACACTGTGGTCTCCTATAGATGCCAGTAGCTATTGCTGGTTGATATTGGCAGAGGCATGTTTTGGCCATAAAACAGCAGCTTTATGGCACAGTCCTTGTATTCACTTTGAGAAAACCCATTGTCATCACTGGCCTCTCACACAAAGGATGCTTTGTGGAGGCTTCACTGGAGCCCATTGGGAGCCTTGGGAAAGGGAGCAATGGTTAAAATTAGTCATTCTGAGGAAGCCTAAAACTGACCGATGCGTGATGTTTCTGAGATCTTGACACTACAAACTTGGGTGGAATCCTACCTGTAAGAATTGCAGATCAAATTCTAACTTTTTCTTTGAACCTTCTTCTTCATCTGTTTAGGTTGTAAACTCTTTTGAGGGGCAACTGCACAGGGGCCGCAGTCTTTCCAAGCATAACCTTGGGATGATTATGACTGTCTGAACAGCTTTCCCTGCCATTTTGGTTGAGAAGTGCTAGTGGCATGCATTAGAAGATTTTCAGTCCATTGTGCTTTTGGATTCAGACCTAGATCTTATCACATGAAAACGCTTCAGTTAATCCATAGCAGGATGTGATATCCTGCATTTTGCACCTCTGTATCATTATCTGGAGGAAAGAGGGAGAAGGGGAAAGAACAAAAAAAATGTACCTTTGTGTAACTAAAAACCTCTCAGTGGGATTTGTTTAGTAGGAAAGAATGATTAGTAATTTTTAGTGATTAGCAATTTTCTCCCTTAGGTGGCTGTTCTGCATTCCCGTAGAGCTCACGTGCACAACAGATTTGCCAAATAGGAAGAAAAAGATGAGACAGAAAACAAGACACAGCAGTGAAAACTCTAGCAGACATTTAAAACAGATATATTTTGCTTTTTTTAAACAACAGGTGTAATCAACAGAAGGAATATAATCCTTTTTTCTGAATCACCCTCTGCAATCTGTGCAAAATTTCTCATAAATACCTCCAGATCTCACACTGGCGACATAATCAACCTAGGGAGCACAAATATAGGTAACTATATATGAATATGGATTATAGATACAGGGAAGAGGGGAAAGCATATCTAGATATTTATATAGATATATATGGATATAGATATATAGATAGATAGATAGATAGATAGATAGAGATATATAGATGTGCTTTCTCCTTTTCCCTGTATTATTTAGAATTGAGCAGACATGAAAAAGACCTCTTGGTTATGCCATTTTTTTTGTCCTGTGTGACAGGCTGAGGAAATTGTAGTCTGGTGTGCAGTAGGACTGGTTTTCTCTGCCCCATTGTGCAACAAAAAGGTGATTTTTTTTAATATGGGTTAGAAAAAAGATTTTATTTTTTTTTCCTTCTCCCTTTTCCAATTGATTCTACTGCAGAAGGTATCTTGCTTTGTTTTTTGAGTGAGAGACATGGGGCCAGATTCACACAGGCATATCTTTTACTAAAGATGGTGGAGTTGCATTAGGGATGAATTTGATCCATGATCTGTTTTTTAATTCCTTAACTGTAGCTTGCCTGCAAAACCTTAGTCATTACACCTGGCTAGACAGGAGACTTGACAACCTGTATGGCCTTAGCATTTCCTTTTATGAATCCCCAGTCTCATATAAAGAAATCCAGGACAAGCTGAACACAGCTGCTTAGTTTCATAGCAATCACCCACTAGGCCCACATCAGGCCTGTGTCTAACCCTTTCCAGGAGCTGGGAAAATATTCTCAGCTTAAAGCATCCCATTTAGTGCTGCCTTTGGAACATGAGCAAGAATCTTCACTACATTTATTGTTGAGAAAGGTGTTGGAATGAAACCATTGGAAATGAAAGCCCTACATGCACAGAAGTGGTGCCACCTCCTCCTAGTTGCCTCATTGATGTCCTGGCCTGGTAGCCTGCCCCAAGGAACAGGAGACCAAATTAGGGTCTACAGCCAGTCAGCCTTAAACCAGTAAAGCCAGCAGCAGTGGTGGGTTTTCACATAGCTGTTTCGTATTAAAGTGACCTGCTGACATTTTGTACAACCACTGAATGGCCCCTGGCTCAGAGTTAGTTCCTAAAGGTCCCAGATGTTTTCTTATGGAAGGGCACAGCTCCCCCCAGGACTGTATGTGAACTGGTGATAGAGATAAAAAGCTTATTTCATAGCACTCCTGGCAAACCTGGATGGCCAGCTGGGAAGGAAGCTGAGGAAATGTGGAGTCTTTTATAGTTCCTCTGGTCTTCAAATTTGTTGAAGTCCTGAAGCCTCACACAACCCAATGCCCTAAGCTGAATCACACTGAGAAGTAGCTTATGATATAACCAAATCCTATGCAAGCTGAGAAGCAGATTTAAACAGAGAGCTTTAGAAACATGCTGGGTGGTTTTTGTTTTGGTTTTACTTTGCTGTTTTGCTTTTGAGTAAAATGAAATTATTAGTTCTTCATAGTTCCTTAAAATTTACTTAGTGGATGAGGCCACCTTGAAGGACAGGGTGTAGACAGCTTGTAAGCTGTGTGTTTCACTTTTATTGTGCGCTGATCATTTAATGGATAAAAGATGCACTCTGGTATTGCAGCACTAGCAGCTGCATTTTAATATTCAGGCAGAGGATGCACACTTACATCCTTTCCATCCACCCTTTCTTCTTAAAGTTGATACAGCATGTTGTGGTTTTGCTATGTCACTCTATCATGGACCATATTACTGGAGCTGGGGTCAACAGATGTCCTCCATGGACTATACTCATACAGCTGATTAAAAAAGACTTATTTTCCGTCAAATCAGAACTACTGGAGAAAGCCAATGGATAGTGAAAACAGCAAATCAACAAAGTGGTAGAGTTTAGCCTTTTAAAGCAAGGACATGCTTAGAAGCAAGCCAAGTGAAGATTCCCTTACTTTTCTGCGCAAATCAGAAATAGAATATGTTGTCCAGAAATAGTGTTTTAAAAATAATAATTAAAAAAAACCATTCCAGACAATACTTAACTCTGAGGCCCAGTTTCACATTAAAAGAGAAAAGGAATGGAAAGTTTCCAAACCAAATATTATGTTTGTGCATGCACGCAGAGTGTTTCATGACCAGCCCGTTTCCTCAGCTTGCTGCTTGCACTGGCTCTTTATTTGCCCAGACAGCCTGAGGGATGGATGTTAATCTGATTATATTTTTATATCTTTTCTTAGTTGCCAGAGGTTCCTCAGTTACCTGAGTGATGCAATTTGCTTTTTTGGCAATGATGGTTGCCCATGCAGTCTTTTCCTCCCAGCATTTGGCGTGTATGTGTGTATAAATTAGTCCGAATGGGGTGAAGGAGCGCTTGTGTGTGCTGCTATTGCAGAGGGAAGGGAATTTTTTTATGCAGGCAACAGCACTCTCAGCTTTAGGCAGGCTGCTTGGCAAAACCCCTCTTTATGCAGTACCTGTATCTGCAAGGAACCTGGCAGCCCACTCTGGGCTCGGCATGGTGCCATTAGAGCACATGGATTTGGGAGCATGCGCAGCCAGAAGGCCAAGCATGAGCATCCAGCAGGAATGATGACAGCAGGGATGACAGATTCAGGCTGGGACTGTTAAGATGTTTGGGCTGTCATTACACACTGTTACAGAGATATGCCAGCCCTCTTCAGACTTCAGACTAGATGTTCTTCGCTGAAGAAATTATGATTTCCCAGTGGAACAAGTTACTTTTTTAAATTATTGTCTTCTTTAAAGCCCAGGCTTTACTATGAGTGTCTCCATAAAGAAGCAAAAGGGGATTCTACAGAATAGGTAAATTTCTATTTGTTTAATATTAGAGTTAACAGATATTTACAGAGGAGGAAGCCTTTCTTGATGAGAGCAGCATTTTCCAGGTGCTACTTCTATTTATTCTTTCTGTTGTTCCCAGGAGTCATATCCTTGATCCATTCAGTCTTTTTGCAAACTGGTTTGTGCACTTGTAACTCATGTGGAAAGCTTCTGACCTCATATGCTGCTTTTATGTCTCATAGTATCACTGAACTCCACAGGATCCCTCTCCATTTACACTTCAATGAGCAAAGAAATTAGTATCACCCTTCCTTGAGAAGGGAAAAATGAAAAACATCTGATTTAGTACTAGTTTCACTATCTAAGAGAGGATAGCTAAAAAAAGATCCCAAGAATAAAAGCACTGTGGAAAGTCAGTGTAGAATTTTCATTAATGAAGTAAACTGAAGCAGACATCAAAGTGATGTGACTAAATCCATGCCAGCTAATGCCCACTAGAAGATGGTGCCTTCCACTGATTCAGTAAGTGAGAGCTGGTCCAGGAAGTCTAGTACAAAAAAAAAAAAAAAAAGAAATATTTTGAAGGAAGACTGCAACAAACAGAACAAATACAGTTATGCTAGTGTTTGGTTTGGAAGCAGAGTGTATACTTAGGTGAAAAAGTGTCCCAACTTGCAGCATATTTTAGCTTGCCCATGTACAGAGAACTACTTGGGCTTTTCATAATAACCACTTTCAACCTTTTGGAGAAGAATGACAGACTATCCACTTGATACATGACAAAATGAAGAAAACGGAGGCCAAACATAAACTTAGCAGAACAACCTGACATAAAAATCAGTATTTTCCTTTTATTTGGGAGGTAATTAAATGCTAGAGTTCAGGTTTCCTGAACTATGAAAATTAGATACTTGTCATATTGACTACAATTCTAACATTAACTCACACATTCTTCAAAAAAACCCTGTCTTATTGCTTTGACCACATCCATATCAGTGTAAGACCTGGGTCTAAATGTTTAGTCCGAAAATGCTTCCACAGCTAGCACACTACCTGCAGATCGGGTGGATGGTATCACTCTTCACCTTTCTCTTCCTCACCAACTCACATAATCCTCCTGTCTTCATAACTGGTCTCTATGTTAAGAAGCTGATAACATCCTGCAGGCCAACTTTTGAACTTTCAGGCAGGCACTTTCACATTTTCCTGCCTGCTGCCTCTTGGACAGGAAGGAGCCACTTTTTTAACCATGTTTTTTCTCTCCTTCATGTTCTTTTTTTCAATGTACCTCTAAGATCTCCATTGTGCTCCTGCCCCTTTCTGTGTCCTGTGTTCTCTTGTCAAACCCCTGGAGAGGGAGCATATCAGGTTTAGTTTTGCAGTACACAGCAGGACCATGACTGAAGCCTCAAGTTTCTACCACTGCACAAATACATTTTCCAATTAGCTTCCAGCGTGCTGGGAAGAATTTTCCATAGGGAACATACAGAATCTCCATTCTGCTGTCAGCCACTCTTATACAAGTCATGAATAAAACCACTGAAATCACAGTTTTGCCTGTGACAGGGCCATGTAACCAATGACAGAGCTCTTGGCAGGGATTGCTTTAATTATAAGTAGAGTAGTTGACCAAGAGAGCAAACCCACAGATTTCATTAAAAGAAACCATCCCAGTGGTTCATGGTGGACACCTGATCAACATGGATAAAAGACAATAGATACAACCTGGTAGAAAAGTGTTCTGACTAGATATAAGGAAAAACTGTATCACCATGAGGATAGTCAAGCTTTAGAACAGGTTAGTCTAAGAGGTTGTGCCATCTTTCTTCATTCTCCTAGGCTTGAGCTGGACAGCCTGCCCTGGTCTCAGAGGACTCAGAGTTTTGTTTAGAACTAAGTTACCAGACTTCTCACCTTTGTTGCTTGAATTCTACTTCCTTCCCCCCCACTTTTTTTTCCCTAGGAACCTGAAGAACTGTTTGCTACATAATTCTTAGCTCAGTTCTGTTCGTCTTAATTTCTTCCTTCAGCCCTTTGGTTCAAATTCAGCTTGACTCCAAGGGATCCTGTTAGTTAGAAAGTAAGTACTAAGTACTTAGTAAGCGGTACTGTACTAACTACCCTAATTGGTACTGTCCTAAGTACCCTAAGTACTGTAAGTGGTCTTCAGGATATCCAGTCTCAGTTTAGTTTTCAGGAGCATACCCTTCCTTCTGAAGCATTTTAGCCGTTGAGGCTATCATGCCCTGAATTTCCAACCTGTTACTTCCAACTCAAGAAGGCTCTTCAAGCCTCCTTTCTCTAGGCAGCTTTTCTCATAGGTACCTACCACCACATCCTCAAAGTCATCATCTCACTCTCTCAGGATATTTTGCCATGGAGATTATACTCTTTGTCCAGCATTCAGACTCTCTCCCAGATCCCTCACCCCAAGTACTTTGTGATTTTTCTTACTTTTATTGCTCAGGAGGCTCAGCTGATCACATGGCAAAGGCACCTACTGACGTTCTTTTTTTCTGTGCCTGGAAAGGGGCAGCTGATGGTGCAGGAGACAATGTGGAGCCTAATATACCTTTACACATCCAGGAAATAAGTATTTCACGTTGTGTTGCTTTAACCTTTTGCTATTCAGGCACTCAGCTGGAGAATCTCTTCTCCTCTTTTGTATCTGCTGATGTGACTGGATCCGTGCCAGTGCACATGACTTGTATA
Source organism: Psittacus erithacus (assembly GCA_009867235.2). Taxonomy (NCBI): domain Eukaryota; kingdom Metazoa; phylum Chordata; class Aves; order Psittaciformes; family Psittacidae; genus Psittacus; species Psittacus erithacus. The sequence continues at coordinate 86,204 of WYDI02039113.1, read as the reverse complement.
TTCCAGCTCAGTGCTGGCCACAGCATTATGCATCTTTGGTTTTGCAGCGATTTGGAAATAATCCCATTTCTCAGTACAAGGCTTTTTCCAATTTGAGATGTTTTTCTCGGACAAAATGGAAAAAAACTACGCTGCCAAACTTCCCCAGTTTGGGAAAGCTCATGCCATTTATCCACTAGGTGACACTGTTTACCTACAGATCTTGTTCAATCTGCGTGAAAGCCCACAAACCTTTCAAAAGTAGCATTCAGTATGTTTTGCTCTTAAAGAAAAAGGAGACTGGTTGCAGAGGATAAGGAAAATGGGCTGTCAGTGAGGTACAATTAAGGGCAAACCTACATTTACGAGACTTTATGGTCTGGTTTCAAACTATTTACTAAAATGTATTTTAAAAGCTTTTTATCAGCCCCATTTCAATGCCCTAGGAAATTGTTTTATTTAAAGAAAGGAAAAAAAATAATAAAGGCAGGCACTCACCATCAGCACAAATCTCAGCCTGGCTCAGATTTTTTCTTGGAGAACAGTGTGAACAGAATTGCATGGTAACAGAGCCATGGAGGAAGGAGAAAATAGAAGGGTTTCTGCAAACTCATCTGAGGAAAACTTGGTGGAAAACTGTATTCTAATCTTGTAAAAATTTCAGAATCTCACATTGTCTCCCCAGTCTTAAACAGGACTATAAATGGTAACCTCTATTTCTTAAACCTGGCAGTCTGAAATAAACGAAACCTGGTTAGATGTTGTTTGGATCTTAATGAAACATTTGGGCATTATTTTGCACTTAAATATTATTTTTTCCGTAATGTATTTTTCTATAGAATCATGTGTTTCTATTTGAAAAAGAATATCTTTCATTATGAAATGCTGACCAAGTCAAAATATTTAAATTGTCAATGAGATATGCCAAAATCAGGAGCTTCCTCCAAGATGTATCAGTTTTTGAGTAGTATTTTTGAATTAGAAAAATGCTCAGTTGGAAAATTCCTATACAAATCTGCTTCTGCATACTGCTTAGCTCAATGCAGAAATGATGCAGTTGGTGATTCTATTAGGGAAGTCTGTGCTAGTCTTAGCTGTGATCTGGGACTCACACTTGCAAGAAAACTGTACATATCTGTTTGAATTGGGCATGCATTTTGGAAAACTTTGGAGAAGCCCATTTTCTTTCTTCTCAGTTGTGCCTACTGATAGACCAAAAGAAATGCCTCTTTTCTGAAGTCCTTAAGTTGGTGTTTCAGAGCTACTACCTGCAAGTGTCAAGGGATGCAAGTGTCAATATGGGAGCACTGGGTGTCCAGGACCTCTAGGAACAGGCTGGGCACCTCTGGAAAACAGGGAGGGTTGCATGGGAACATTCCAACCCAATCCTCTCCCACTGTGAGTCAGCCATTTTTTTATAACCACAGCCCATAAGAAGCTTATGGCCTGGTTCGTGTTTAAACATGGCCATGGTTTTCAGAGATCGCCTTTAATTCCAAGTAGAATCCAATTGTCTAGCCACATTCAAATATGAGATTTGGCTATGACTGCAAGCACTCTCACAAAATATGGTTTTGAGAAACATTTCTGGATGATACTGTTCATGCTTGTATGGGAAGATCTTCTTTTCCCTTTCATTTGGGTTGTTGGGCATTTTCCTTCTTAGCTATGAAATAAACCACTAGCTAAATTAGATTATTTTTTGAAACCCTTTTCTTCATCTGCCTTCATCAGATACTTCATCAGAGTATCTGATGTTAGCCTTGGCTAACTTTAAAGAAATACAGCATCAAACCTATGAAACGCAAACCCATCTTCCCACACTACTTCCAGCTTACCCTTGTCCCTATTACATCCAGAAGATTGTCCACATACCGCAACCAAAGCGAGGAACTCTTCATGCTTCCCTCTGAGTATTGGTCTCTCTCTTCATTTCTAACTGCTCATACTGTAGCTCAGGTTTTTTCTAGATGTTTGCAGATATATGGAAGTGCATTAAGTTGAGTCCGACTCATCACTGTTGGCAACATTTGGTTCACCAGAAGTTAATGACGGAGCAAGAGGCAAGCCTTGCTCCAAAGCTCTTATGATCAGAGCACAGAAGATAAGAGGGTGTCAGTGGTACAAGGGCGCTGTAGGGATTTCTGCTCCTGAGCTGGGAGCCTGGAGCAGAGTCGAGGTGCATGTGGAGCTACTGTGGCCAGGCATAGTGCTGCTGCTTGTGTGATCCACCACATGGCCCATGCTTCAGGCACAGCCTTTTTTGAAATCCACACAACGTAACAGATAATTGTCTGAAAATCCTTGGGGGTTGGACACGATAATAGCAGTTTTACAAGAGCCTAGAAGACACTTAAAATTTTCATGGTGTTCTTAATGTAAAATTATTATTTTCCCTGCTGTTCAATGCGCACAGTAGCTGCTGGCATAGTGTCAGTGGTTAGGTGGATGACGTTATTTTTACATTTTTTAAGTGATTTTTGGGCCTGGCTCCTGTGCACATTACAGGGAGAGAGAGGAACAGTGGCTATGTTAAGAACTAGTGGAGCCCCTCATTTGTATTGCAGTGTGGACAGAATAAAGTTTTATTTGACTGTAACCCCAAATTGGACTACAGCTCTACCCTCTGCAAGCTTTTGACTATGTGACTTTTCTAAAATCGTTTTTACAGTATAGGGAAATGCCCAGGAGAATATATTGAAGTTGAGGTATTTGGTTTAAGAAGATGTGGAGCCAACAAGCACAGCAGGAGCTTCTCCCAGCAACGTTCCTGATCCTTCGTCTCAAATCAGAGCACATCATGTATTTCAGCTCCAGTTGGGGCTCTCCTTACTCGTGAGTACTACAGACAGAAAATATTTCAAACAACGTGAAAGCTTTGTGAAGGCAAAGGGGAGGTGTGCAGGAAGAGAGAAAAAGGAACTGGTTCTCCAGAGAGCTGAATCTAAAAAACTCCCTACATTGGTGACACCATCCAGATTTGAAACTGCACCTCCAAAGGCAAAGGGCAGGAGCTAGTTTGTTTAATTTTGAATATTTGCATATCTCTTTCTCTTGCTGTATTGATATCAGTTATCCAACGATCTATTAAAGCTTTCATTTGAATAGCCATTATATGCCTGAGAATGGAGACTGGGCTCCTTGGGGGTGCTTAGGAATAAACTAATAATTTGTGGCACCTGTGTTGTTCAAGCTTCAAGCAAGGTAAATGGAAAATATAGATTATGGTGCCTCAAGTTCTCTCCATTTTCCCTCCTGTCAAACATTCCCAGATTCTTCAAAAGGAGAATCTAGCCATATTATTAGCAATAAAATGGCTCATAGCTGAAATTTTGAAAAGATTTAACAATGTTCTTTGCAGGAATTGTGTTTCTCATTACATAAATCCCCAGGCTGTCAAGCAAACCTCAACCACCACAAATAGCCATTATGTCCTGCTGTGGTGGTGTCTCCACTTTAAAAAGGTAAAGATTCAGGGCTTTTTGACTTTCTTGTTTTCCATTCTTATTCCTTTTAAAGAAAAAAAGCCACCACAAACCTATAACAAACCAAACAATACATTTACCACTAAAAGTCCCTGCAGATTTACCTGCACTGGGCCAGATTCAGTCCTCATTTACACCAGTGGCCTATGAATGGCCAGGGATGGGCTGGAGAAAGGATGTGGATGGAGGGAGGGAAGGAGGGAGGGAAAGAGGGAGAGAGGGAACATAGAGGTCTTTGACTATCATCAGGAATGGGTGCAGGCTTCCTCCCCACCCTGATGGTACTGGGAGGGAGACACAAGCAGATGAAGGCTCCAAGAAACCCCGCACACTATACAATGGCAAAGCCAGGAGGAACCTCCCTAACTTCCCTGCCCTCAACTGTGTCTCTTGTGCCTGCTCTTCAAAGCAACATAAAAGCTGAAATTACCCCTTAGCTAAAGACAGTGTTTCTGTTGATGCTTGTGGCCTTTCCCAGCCTGCCACCAGGGAATGATGTGTCTCACAGGCTTTATCCCTGCTACTTATGTCTGCTGCATTTTGACTTGGAGCCTAACTCTACACATGGAATTCTGAAGCTGAGATGCGCCTGGTCAAAGGGAGGGTGTGGATCCTTGGTCATCTGCTAATATGCTTGGAGAACAAATACTGGGAATAGAATAAGATAAAGTGAAATCCCAGCAATCAGATGCTGGTACTGATGCAACTAAATTTTTAAATCTGTTGAAAAATATGCTGTCAATTGACAGGCAAATTTCTGAGGTTGATATGGCAACTGGAAACACTGGGAACGAATAGCTGAGCGAATGTTCTTAAAGCAGAAAAATAGTCTTGCTCCTGATCAGCAGGGATTTCCATGCTTCATTCCTCAGCCTGCCTTCTTTTAAATTCACAACCTACAGGAACAGCAGTGTCATGAGATGATGCTGATTTTCTTTCCATCATCAGAGGCTGTCTCTTGAAGGTTGCAGTAACACCTTTGGGCTTTTGTGTGATGGAACTACAGTCACAGCATAGCTGTCAGCCTCTCTTCAGCAGTGGCTAGCATGGCCTGATGCCCCCACCAAAGTAATATTACTCTTTCATTTAACACTGCCAATATGTGGAGGGTAGGGTGGGAAAAGAGACAGAACTCGTGGTTATCTGTGCTATGACTGTATCACTTTTATCACTTCTTGTCTAAGCAGAAAGCTAGTAACATCCAAAGCGTACTGATTCCTCCTGAACACATCCTGTAGCATAGCTCAGTGGGAATGGGTCAGCAGCCCACACAAAGGTAACAGCTCAAACTGGGTGGGACAGCCTAGCTGGCAGGTTGCCTGGGAACAAAGGAATTAATGACCCATAGGCGTCCAAAAAGCAGCTACAGGAAGAACATAAACAATGTTTGCTTAGTTTATGTACTGCCCTTCCTCCATGCCTGGCCAATTTAATATTAAACAGGAGAGCGAAATGGTCATTAACCACCCAAGGCTCCCACTTGAAGAACTGAACAGGGCATTCACATTTGTATCAGATTCTTACTCCAAAAAGTTTGCAGAGGGGAATTAGGATGAGAGGAAAGAAGGAACAGTTGAAGGCAGCATTCTGCAGAACTTGAATGCTGAACTTGCAGCTCTAATGGCTGGAACAAAAATAAGGGGCCTCAAGAGAAAAACAGATGAGATGACTAGGAAATTATCCACCTCTTAAGACAGACCAGGACTATTATATTCTAGTATCTGACTAATAATTTCTTTCATTTCTAATCTCTTGCTTTCAATCTCAAGTGATTAATAAATAATCTCTAATTTACCACTATAAGTATGATTTACCAATAAAGGTAAAAACGGCCTGTTCTAGATACGCTAAGAAAAGTGGTGGGTGCAGCTGCCAGAGATGCTGGGCAAAGGAAGATGGTGCTTGCCATAAAATGGGATGGTCTGTGACAACTTTATTACCTTGTGCTAAACTTTGGGGCAGGTAGTAGACACCTGGCTTGCAAGGTGCAAATGACAGTGTCCCCTAGAGCTCTGGACAAAGCTGGAAGACTCTTCTGTGATTCTGATCACCATGGGGTTTGATACACAGTCACACACAGCCTGGGATGCAGGATAGGAGGAAACTGGGGTTCTTGGGGCAGTTCTAAGCTTGGAGTCTCCCTGCCAAACTTGGGGAACCCTGTGCTGCTTCCCATCACAGCCTCACTGCTGATTAATTAGTGTCTTGGGACAGGGAGCTGCCCATTGTGACTGCATCAGTGACGACAGTGGTGGTGCCAAACAACTGACAGGAGCCTGCTTTTTGGGAGGACACCTATTCAAGCGGACAAACCCTCTTTTCCCCTTTGCTCCCTCCCTTCACAAATGCTGAAAGCATTTGCTAATCATGACAAAGCCTCTCAGATGCAACTGACTCTTCTCAAATCAGAGTCCCATGGATAAGGGTCAATTAAAATTTATCGGCTGAAGGGAACAAGAGAACATTAAAAAACCTACCTCAGAAAATCAGAGGGGCAGTCAGCTCTTACTTTATATTTATTTTATCTTTTCTTTAAACAAAGGGTTACTATTCTTTTCTCTCCCCGCAATGAAGTTAATAGATTTATTCATCAAGTGTTCCAAATTTAGACATCAAACTGATGTTTTTCACCCACTGCTAATTTTATTCTTAGCAGCACTTACATAAAGGCAAGTATTGCAATGTGACAAAAATATAATCACCCTCTGACCTGGAATGTACCAGCAGGTAAAGTACAGGCAACTTCTCAACCAGGATCTCCAAAACAGCAGATCTTGAATTAGAAGTTTCATTTATTTATTTATGTATTTTAAAATGCTGTTTTCTCTCATGATCTACATCTGACCTATCTGCCTTTGTAGGCTGGCTCTGGACTATTAGGTTGTGTGCTTGCATTGACGCAGTGGTTCTGGATGATGCTGTGTTTTGCAAGAAGGCCAGGGCTGCTGGCTTCAGTTCAGCAAGCAGCATCTTGTATCTCTGTGGGGTACACATCTGTTCTTAGAGGCCATGTCTATCCAGGCTCCTAGATTGTTAGGTGTCAGCCTCTTCCTAAATGCTGATTTTCCTCCCAACATGTTTCTCTGCACGCACCATCATGCTCAGACTTAGGCTCCTAAGCACATACATGAAGTTTGTGTTCTTGCATCTGGCCCAGTTGGGATGTTCCAGGCAAAGCAAAAGAAGCTCCAGCCCTGCATGCCCCTTCAGCTCTTTCTGAGTGCTCTGCATCTGGGGGCAGTGGCCAGCAACGCACTGGAGAGCTAGCACACAGCAGAGAAGCCGTGCCTCTGGTGATTCCTCTTCTTGCAGAATGGGCAACCTGCAAGAAACACTCAGCGCAGGGTCTCAGCTTTTTCCCACCTTTCCCATTTCCCAAAGTAGTGCTGTTTAATGTAGGTGAAAAGGATGCTGCCTCCCTTAGCCACCTGTGGGCTGTCTGCTAAAGACCCAAAAATGCACCCATACATTTGTCCCAGAGAAAGGACCACAGGTCCAACTTCAGGACCCATTGTAGAAAGACGCTGAGCAAAAAGGCAAAACCAAACCTAGTTTTAAACCCTGCTGAGCACACGTGACACTCTCACATATAATTACCACTAGAAAAGAGCAGTTTGTGGTGCTACCATCAACAATGGTGAACCCTCTCAGTGCTGTTAATTTCTGTTAGAGCACCCATTACTGTGCACCCCATACCGTGGCATCCTGTGTCTTTGCCTGGTAAAACAAAACTCAGCCCTTGGTAAAAGCTGCAGTTTTCCACCAGCTTTTGCGACTCCACTCTGGAGTCTCGCACATTCCCACTGGCCCTGGTCGTGCCTCATTAGTTTGGCTTAATCAAGTGACAAGCATCACTCAAGGCCAGGGAACTGCTGTAGTCAATGCAGTCTATTCTCCACTGGATAGACACATGTCACAGCCATTAGCATCAATGGGAGTTACAAATGCACAGAGGAGAAAGGCCCCAATGTGTCTACAACACATTAGGAAGGAACAGAGGGGCCAGTTCAGCTCTGGGGTAAGAGCCTGCAGCTCAGTCATGCCTTGCAGCAAAGCTGAAATTCAACTCAGCTTCAAACCAGCTCAATGGGATAATCACCAAAACTAAAAAAACCCTCAAAAAACCAGTATCACCTGGTAGGTGGCTGAGTCCTATGTAAAAACTCCAAACAAGGCAGCTGAGGGCCATGGCATGTGCAGCAGGCAAGTGTCCAAACACCCAGGCACCTGTGCTGAATGGTGTTGGCGCTGCAGCTTTTCAGCAAGGCTATGTCAGGAAAATTTCCACTTCTGCAGTACTTCTGTGGCAGATACAAAGCCCACAGGCTTTAGGATTGTCAAACTGATATTTTTCAACAGAACGAAAAAAAAATTAAATAGTTAAGGGTAGACAGGATGGAGATGCTGAGGACAGCCTTGAGGATGGCCAAAATGAGGAGCAGGCTGTGTGTCAACAGCAAGTGAGAGAGGGGCCACCGCATCTTCTGTGAGCATGTTCAGGCGCCATCCTTAGCTGGCATAAGAAGGAATCTTCATTTGCCCCTGCCAAAGATCTGGCCCCGTATGAGTTATGTTTGAGCTAAGGTAGCTGGGTCTGTCTTTGGGTTTCTCAGTTTTAGCGGGGCTCTTTACTTTCCTTTCTTCTTTCTTTTTCCATTCAAATTGCTACTCATTCTCCTGGAGATTTAAAACAAAATTTAAACAGATACTTTGAAAAGGCATTTCTTCAAATATTATCCCAACTTGGGAGTTCTCCTCTATGTTCACAGAGTAAGAAGAGGGAACCTAGGGGGTGTCATGGCACATATTTCAGTGCTGTGCATAGCAGAAATGTCAGGTATGACACCAAATGATTTTTAAATATTTGCTTTTCAATTTGTGCTTAAATTACCTGAACCTTGTCAGTGCAATTGGACACTGGTTTCATATTAATCCCTTTTGACACTGTTTCACATGTTGGTGTATTACCTAAACACAGGGCATGGTCTTCCCTGCATTTGCACCTTTCTCATGGAAATATCCCCTAAAAATTTGGTGATGTTGGGCTTGACTTACCTATCATGAAAAAAAAATCCAGTCCAAAATATGTAGCTCTATATCAGACTAGAAGTACTCCAGTGGTACTCCAAGAGTTAATAGCTGTAATGTATATCCCAACAAACTGTCTTTAGCTTTCTCCATATGTTAATTCCCTCTAATCCTGTTATCAGTACAGGTAGTTGGACAAACAGTATGATAATAAAGCAGTGTTTATAATACACGTCCTTCAGTCCTAGATTAACCATGAGATTTTGCAGGCACCTAGGGATTTGATTTACCTACTGTGTGCAAATCGCCAGTATAAGGAAGTATCCAGGAAAAGATATTTGCTCCCACACTGTACTGTTTACCATTTGCTTTCTCCTTGATCTGTATGTGTGTCTGATCTATGCAGTTTATTTATTCTAGCCCTTCATGATAATTTAATGCAGGGTGTAAGGATCTGGGACATTATCAACACACTGAGGGGGTTTTCTTTGAGCAGCAGACACACTCCTTCGTGTCTCCCAAGTGCTGCCCCTTTCACCACGATCAAGAACTAAAAAAGCTGTAAGAATACAAACTGAAGAAGCTCTTTTCCCCATGGCTGCTACAGGTGCCTACTTGGTTCCGGATAAATGCAGCTCCCTTCCCCCCCCAGCCCACCACCACCTTTTTTTTTTTTTAATTCCTCTCAACGCGCCGTAGCTTTATATGAGGCTAATGGAGCAAGGCAATGCTCAAACGTCAAATTAAACTGCACAGCTCTGTAATCACTCAGACTGACATGGCATAAAAGGATAATTAGTAGTTCATTACATGGAACATTGTTTGTTCAGCTAAATTGATTTCTGTCAGCTGCCCATGTTTTCTGTTTACTTAGTGAGTGCTCCGCTGTACATTCTTATTTGTGAACTAGGAAATCCCTTCCCCTGAACTTTTTTTTCCCTCTAATCAGCACTAAGGTTTTTAAATATAGTTTGCTGGAGGTAGATGAACCCCCAAAATTACAGACAGGTGCACGGCAACAATGGCCCGCGTGGAGTCATACACAGTGCAAAACAAGCTGTGGATAAGGAGACCTACCCAAGTGTCCCAAACAGGGCCATGTGCACCCATCTGCTTTGTACATTGAAATTCCTAGCCCGGTTGTTTGCTTTTCAACTTACAGTGAACTTGCCTTTCTCTCCTAGTGGAAAGAAAAAAAAAAAGAGAAAAAATAAAAGTGGGGCTATAATCCTTCAGTGCTGGGAGTGGAAATTTTGCAACAAAGTCTTCTTTAAAGCCTCCCTTTTGCTCACTGGGACGCAGAGAAAAGAGGAGATTGTTGTTTTGAACCTGCTTTTCTTTCTGCTTGCAATTAAGGCTGAGGAGCAACTACCCAACTTCAAATGTTTCTAAACTAGCTGCCTCATGAAACCTCTCAACTCAGCTGAATTTCAAAATCCTGACAGTAGCTACAAGTAAATGTCTTGGAGTTCTCAACTCCCACACCTCTAGTGTCAGTCTCAATACATTTCTATTTTGCTTACTAGTGTCAGTCTCAATACATTTCTATTTTGCTTAAAGCCTTAAATTTTGATGTAATTCTGATTACATTTTAAAAAGGGTTCTTGTTTAGGTAGGAAATGTGATCCCTAATGAGTCAGAACATGGGAGAAAAAACAGACAAATGACTTTTTTTTGAAGACTATTTGAAAACTTTTGCTTCAGTGCTGCCTACAGCATCCCAGCTGCCACCAAAAGACACCCATTTTTCCGTGGGCCTTGCAGATACTACATTATCAGCACTGGCGTGTTTGAATTGGAAGCCATGCTCGTTTTTTAAATCAATTTCTGAAAGAAGTTTACTCTGTTTCTCACAGCGACCCTGTAAGAAAAAGTGGTGCTCACTTTCTCTAAATTTCAGTGACATTCAAGGGCAGGCTTCTACCCTTAATGGCAATATCAAACTAAAATATTCCGACACCCTGCTGCTCATTCTGGCCTCTACCCCTTCCTTATGTGTGTTGCCACAACACTGTGAAGTGGACCATGGAGCTGAAAAAAATTTACGTTTGTGCCAGGTTACCTTCCAGGAAGATCAGATGCCTCAGCCAGCTCCATGGCCCCATGGACCACGGGGCCAGTCTAGAAGGGGACAGGAGGAAGAAGCCAGGATGAACTGATTGGTAGGAGCTGTTTGGGCTCACAGTATCATGAGAAAATGAACTTAGAACTGTGGGCAGATCAATTCCTCGCAACACTTCCACCCCAACTTTACTCAACACCTCTGTGGAGCCTAAGGTAGTGGCCATGATCCATAGCACATCCTAGCCAGTCACGTTAAAAAGCAAAGCAATTTTAGTGCCATGTAAATCTCTCCAGATTTTTTTCTCCTTTCTTGTCTCTTCACAGTTACACACAGGGACCTCTTTCACTATGTCCACAGCAACAAACAATTTTCTTTTTCCTTTAATCACTATATTTTTCTACCTTTTGATAGCTGCTCTCAGCATTCTTTGATTTTATCCCCATCACCTAAACACAGATCACCTTTAAACTTTTCCCCACTGTTACCATACCATTTCCAGCCACATGCTATGAAGATACCAGGGTCTCTCCTTTGGGAATCCCTAAACAGGCCTGGAGGCCATTTCAGTGGTAGCACGCTCAGGGCTTCAGCTGCAAAACCAGGCGTGCTTACACATCTAAAAGCTCAGGGCAATAGGAAACCCTCATCTCCTTTGGGCAAATATATTTCCCTGAGCAACTATTTCTTTGCTCACTCAGCTAGGGCAGGTTTGCAATTTGTTTTCTAACAAACCAGTCTGCGCAGGGCCACATCACTGGCGTGCACATGCTCAGGCCTGTTTAGCCCCATGGGAGGGGAGAACCATGCTTGCTCCAGCCCTGCGGCAAGCTTCCTCTCTTCTCTGTCTGCATGTACAAGTCTGGAGAGCCAGAGAAAGTAGAAATATTTTCTACTGGCTAGGGCCAGACAAGCATTAACCATTTTGGCTGTTGAACTAAAACCTGCTCAGTGTATTCCTCCTTTCTTGACAAAATGGGAAAAAAGAAAAAGAAAAAAAAAAGGAAAAAGATGCTTGTGCTTTATGTAAAGGGATGTGATCGATTTGGCTTCTTCTGCCCTGAACTGAAATAAAAATAAAATTCAGTTTGAGTAGTTGCAACAAAAACAAAAGATGAAAGATAAGCCTTGAAATGTCTTGTCAATGATCTCTTCCTTCAATTACCAGCTCCGTGACAGAGCCTACACCAAAGGCATCAGTGATTTCACTTCAATTCCTTTTTCTGCTGAAACTATTTGAAAAAATTACTTCAAAAATTTGATTTCCACCTGCAATTACCTTCAGTGTGATGGAAACCTCATTTTTCGAATGAGAAAACTATTCACTAAAAGAAAATCGGTCCCGAGTGCATCCTGACCGCAAATATGAGTATCAGTGACAAAAGTCCCTCTGAGTGAGAGTGACATCACTCAGGGACCACTTCCAGCAGCACCTCCTCAGCAACAATCTAATTCCTCTGAAGGAAATGGAGGCTTTTGTGCGGTCAGGCATCACCCTTTCAAGACATTGTATATTTGTGCTATTGCCTTCTCCAGTAGCACTGAGAGGCATTTTACTAAAGGGCTGATTTCTCTGATGTTATTTTTCCTCTACCATTTTTCTCACTACCATGGCTTGCTACTTTCTGCCATACTAATGAAGCTTCTTCCCTGGATCTGGCTAATGCAGAGCATGGGTAAATCACTGCAATGGCCAAGCTGCCGGCTTCCCAAATGATTTTGCCACTCCCCAGCTATGGGTCCAGCTCTGAAGGGGATCCTTCTGATGGAAACGCTAGCAAATAACTGTCTCCTCCACCTGTACTGGTGTTTCCTTGATTCTCTGGTTCACCCATGCTGCTGTGGGGCTCCTCTTTGCTACTGGCCACTTGTCAGAAATGTGGATTTGGAAAAGGGACAGGTCTTGTTTCTGCTGCAACATGAGCTCACACAGCTAAAATCCCCAGCAAAATACTCAATGTTTAAACAAGTTTCAGTCTTTTTTTCTTTTTTTTCTGGAAAAATCCTGCAGCATGTAGCTATTATTACACTACCTGTCCCTGGACAATTTGTTCACTGTGAACTAATTGCCTGCAATCATTCATTTGATCCAAGACACATCTTTAAAGGGAATTTCCACAGACTGTTCCTGGCATTTAATACAAAGTTTACCGGTCATAATGAAATCCAAAAATTAGCTCATCTGCTATCTCAGCTCTCCAGACTTTTGTTTTGCTCCAAGAATCTAAATTTCCAAGTATTTTGACAATTGCACATTTCCCCATAACTGTCTCTATTTGAGGACAATTAGGTCATTTGGGTTTGGACAACGCACTGCATATGCTTCTGAATGTGTCTGGTCTAGTAACAGTTCTGCTGGAGCCAGTATCCAATGTCCCCGTGTGTTTCCCAGGTCCTACTGCCCTTTCAGCAATGAAACTTTCTCCTATAGTTGTTTTACCACCCAAAACAGAACAAGCAGTTCTGCAAGCTAATGAAGCTAATGAAACCTGGTTTCCTATGTATTTGTCTCTCACCACTGCCTTTGGTGTCTGAGGATGAAGTTCCTGTAGAAGAATTTGACATAATTTGTCATTTATACATATTTTTCCCTCTTCTATGTTCATTTTATAGTTTGGGCTCTGCCTCAAGACTAACTGGGAATCTCTTCAAAACTGCAGGTTCCTTCATGTTCATGTCAAGTTTAGGTGAAATCAGCAAATGAGTTCCAAAGTCATTAGCAGGGGGGACACAGGTGGATATAGACAGCACACCTTTGAAAGCCTTTGGTCCCACAGGAAAACAGGCGAGCAAAGACTATGAGTGCTGAGCACTGCAACTCACACTGTGCCACCTCACCCTGGCAGAAGCCCTCCACCAGACTGGGAGAGGGATGCTGATAGGCCCAGTGACAGTCTTCCCTGACCCATCTCTAACAGTCATGGCATCTTTCACAGTGCTGGTGTGTAAGTGAGCTAGTCTCACTAGGTACTGCACTGTTGCAAATTGCTTTAATTTAACTAAAATAACTTCTGTTTTCCACTACTGTTTTTAAATATCTGAAAGCAGACTAGAATCCCTTTCCCTCTGACTTACTTGACACAGATTTACTTCCTGCATTCTTGGTAGTCATCTTCCACAGTGTCTGATTCCTCCAACTCTTGTACACTGGAGTTTGAATGACTTTGAGTAAGAAGCCCTTTGTTGGTTTTGCCTTTCTTTAAAGTTACTGGACAATTTTTTCACCCCAAAGATTAACATTACCTTTCCCAAACAATTTCAGACCATTAAATATACATATTAAAAAAAACCCCAAACAACACACTCAAAACACATTAGTATGTATCAAGTAGATTGAAATGAGCTTCTAAGGATAATTCAGTGCTATCACAAAAACACATTTTGTTTGCAGGCAGGTGGCAAGAGGAAAGCAAAAGTTCAAATGGTGGTGAGAAGGGGCCTTGATATTAGCAGACCCAAGGACTGGAAGACTTAGGAGGGAGAGTAAAACCCACTCTAAGATGTTCCAACAATAAACAGTTATTTTTGAACTAATACCTTAGAAGAACTTTAGCCTTAGCTGAAGAGATCTATAAACCACATGTAAAGAACACCAGTGAGTAGGTATTAACACCACCAACCACAAAATGCCCCCTCTCTAAATGGTACCCAGCTCCTTCTCCTCTCCTGTAGTATTCTGGACAGAACAGCAATGCTGTAATGAATAATTTTTCTCATGGTGATGAATACATAATTAATTAGATAATAAATTCATCTCAACCTTTGAAAGTCAAGTTGTCATCTACCCTTTATAATGGTTGGAAGAGAGTGGAGTTAATTCACCTCACACTGAATACATTCTTGCCTACTTAAATTTGTTAAAAAAAAAATAAAAAAAACAACTGAAAAACCCCACAGCCAAAAATCCAGCAATCTCTTAGGACAATGTCTGTGCCACTTGCTCCTGTGAAAGGGCTGCCCATCCTGAGATCCACAACCAGACGCCTCTTTCCCACCACTTGTCCAACTTACTGCTTACTGACATGAGAGAATATAACTCCTGCAATTGCACCATAACTAATGAAGTGTTAAAGTGACTGCCAGCACTTATGCATCTGCTGTGGAGAATGCACAGGGAGAGAAAACAAGTCCTGCAGCAGAGCTAAACCCACAACTGCCAAAACCTGTCTAGGATCGCATGGTGGAAACTCAAGTCAGACACTGAGGCTTGTTGGTTCTCCTGGTTTTCGATCCTTATCATACAAAACCTCATAAGGTCATGAATACAAATGGTGTCTCTGGAGCCAAGGGAGCTTTTCAAGTTAATAGATTTTCAAAGAAAATGCAAGGATTTACAGGGTTACGGCTCCAAAGTCTTGGCTTCATGTTTTTCAATGGAGTTACATTGTGCCAGTTACACTCAAGAAATGCTATAATTTTAAGAGACTGGATGCTGTCAAATGCCAGGAACTTTGTTGGAGATGACATCTGGGGTCTTCTTACTTGGCCAACCTGATGAAACAGGATTAAGCTTCAAATGACCCACATTGCAAATTGAGGCTCTAAAGATCAGTGATCCTTATTTTGTCGCTGGTGAAAATAGGTATTTGCTCCTCTGACTTTAGCTTCTGACCATGGAAATTTTTAACCATTATTGATATTTTGGTCCAGACCCAATAGATAAAAAATGTTTGCTTCTATATTCAGTTTATAGTACAAGATTTTCATCCCTGATTTTAGAAACAGCTTTCTAGAAGAGCAGCAGTAGCTACTTGCTTGAGTGTACTGTTTAGCCACACTCTAGTTCAAGGTTATGTGTCTAGAAACTTGGATAAGAAGATATAAAAATTGCTCCAGCAGACACAAAGATCAACAATGAGTGTGAGGTGTCCCTGCCCATGGCAGGGGGGTTGGAACTAGATGATCTTAGGGTCCTTTCCAGCCCTAACTATTCTATGATTCTATGAGTTGAGTAAATAAACCCTATTTCTCTCCACAAATGGGCCTAGCTTGGAAATAGCCCGAGCTCTTTTAGCTCCCAACCTGATTTCCCAGTGTCACCTCTAGATCTTTTCTTCATCAATTACTGACATGCTACCAGTGAAGGGATTTTGCATCCAGCCCAGGCACATGAGTCAGTGAACTGCAGTGGGGTCATCTTCAAAAGTTTCTTGTTTCTTGCTACATGAAAGTGATTGCAGCCATTTTGTCAGTAATTAATCTGCTCATTCAGGTTTGGATTAACAAAATTAAACCCCAGTAAAATCGAAGTAGAAAGGAAAGGCCAGTATAAACCAATGCACTCTTGCAGAATTGCTTATTTTGGTCATGGATAGAAAGATTAATGTTCTCTTCCTTTCTTACACTGTAATTGAAGAGTTTTTTCAGGCCCCCAACTTCTGGTGAGCAGATCCAAGGCAGAGGGGAGAGAGAGGCATGTGAGACTGTAGAAGGCACACAGGGTGCAGATTCCAGGAGTTAGGAAATGGGAGTTACAGAGCAAGATGGCCTATTTTTTATACTCTTTAATGTGAGGCCTGTTTTTTTAAACCTCTCAGCAGGAACAGCAAAGTTTTCCAAGTCATCACCTAGCAACAAAACCCAGAAAAACATTTGCAAAGCAGTTTTGCATCACTGCCATCCCTGGAAGAACTAACTTGTTGAAGGCTGAATTTGCTATGGAGAGGGATTGAATGCTCTGCTCTTATTCAGAGTGCTGAGACATGCAGTCCTTTTTCACTGAGAACAGAAATTCATTAAAGCACATACACACACATTAAGTGTAGCTTCGGAGGTGTTCTCAGAGTTTTTGGACCACAGGGGTATGGCTTCAACTGAAAATCAAGTGAAAACAAATTAAAACGATTTCTTCTTTTACAGTATATGATTCTTTGTTACAGATTGTGTTTATGTGCACTTTCTGCATGGTGGATAACAAGATCAATATTTAATCTCTAAATCTATTCTTAAGAGCATTTCATTTCGAATTAAAATAACTTTGATAAAAAAACCCAAAAAACCAAAAAAAAGCCAAAACCTAAACCCAAAAAACTTCAGCAGGAGAGGTCTTTTTTGATGTCACAGTGAATGACCTGGCTTCATACACCTTACATTTTTATGAAACGAAATCTTTTTATTATTATTTATAAAAAAAGGAATTTGCTGAAAGATCATATATTTCTTGTAAGATTCTCCCTCTTCCCTTCCCACTGAACACAAGGAGTTTTCATGACCACTGAGGTTTTCAACTGTCATGACTGATGGGAGCAAGACCCTACAGAATCTGCTACAAAGGGTCTGCCCACACAGTGCAAACTTGTGCTTTCTTAGACATCCTCCAGTTTGCTCATTGTGCCGTCAACAGCCATTTCTTGTTAGCATGCAGACACACCAGTTCATAGCCCAGAAATAATGTAAGTGTGTCAGTGCAGCATTTCAATTTCATTGTGCGAATGAACTTGGGCTCTTGGGATGGCTAATTAGTCCAGTTGCATCACTATGCTGACTTGTGCTTCTGGTATTCATTAGCATCACCTCTGAAGTGTCTGTACCATTTTGCACTGCACAGTGTAAGCAAATAATGGATTTATCTTTCCATATTTAGTGGGCAGAAAGGATATAGATATTATTGGGCCAGGGAAGAAAAATCCAGCTAATAGTGAAGTTACGTGGTGCTAACATTACATGTATTTACACATTCATCTTTCCTTACTGCTGTAAGGGTTAAAATTCTGCTAATGGGCCAGCTCTGTGGCTAATATGTACATAGAGTGCAGAGCAGAATACTCACATTCAATTCAGTATGGCATTTAACCTGAAAATCTTTCCAGTCCAAATTGTGGATATATTTCTGAGAGGCATTAGTTGTACATAATCACTTTAGACCAGGTCTGTACAAAGAAGAATTTACAGGAGGATATGGATTTAATCCCATATTGGTTACACATAATCACTATGCAGCTTTGCATACGATCTTTTTGCAGGATTGGTTACATCCTTTATCACTGTGAGAGTTTTGCACAGCTTCCAAATATTTCCTGGGATATTTTTGCCCATTACGACTTTCCTGCTTTTCCTAGCTTTCACCAAATAGTGAAAAACGCTTGGGACCTCATGGGGCTTGCAGCGAACAAAAACTCACTCATGAAATGTTCCCATCTTACTGGGAAATGTTTGCAAAGATAGAACCTTTTCTTTCTTTTCTTTGCAGCTAAATGAATGGTTAAATGCTGAACTCTCGAAATCTCCCCAAAGTGTTCATAGGCCTTGGGGAGCATTAACGTAATCACAGGTTTGTGACCCACCCACTAGGGGTTAAGTGCTCCTACACAGTTTGTTCAGAAGGCTTGCTGCTCCTTTCCTCCTAGCTTTATGCCCTGAAGTCACTGGGGGTATCACGCATGCAAAGGTGGTGTAAGAGAGTGAAGAATCAGACCCTTCCTCCTTGTGTTGTTCAGCAGGTCCTGCTTTGTCAACTGCTGTTCCTTGCAAGCATAAGAGGGAGGACTGACCCTCTGAGTCCTCATTTCTCTCATTTGATCTCAGCAAACCTTTCATCCTGTCACTACTTCCTCTGGTGTTGTATCTCATCTTTTTAACATCTCTGTGTAACCTCAAGTTAGTTACCACTCACAAGGCTAGCAAGGGCAAATGCAATCTATGGAGGGGTTGCTTTCCCTTCCTGAATCATCTTCAGCAAAGATCAGCCTGTCTGTTTCTCTTGCTCTGATTTCTTATGTTTATTTTATTTCCAAACTGTTATCAGGTGGACAGTGTTTTTTAGGTTGACATAGAAAGATGGTCTCTCTCAAATATCAACATTTCTGTGGAACATGTACTGCTGTCATTCATGGACTTCAAATTTGTGGCTGAGTTACACTATTGATAGTCTCTCACCACTACCAGGGTGCAGAGAAGACAATAAACGTACAACAGACATCACACACCTGCAATTTCTGTGCTTTCTACCTAATATCAAACAAAGATAACAGGTCAGCATTTTAATAATGCAGTACACATTATAAGTACTGAATATGTGGCCTTCAGACACTGACACATCTGCAGCAGGATGCTACACTCAGAAGAGAGCATTTTGGAGAGACAAAAGTTTTCTGGCAATTACAGTAAGGGCCTGGAGGTCAAGATGCTTGGCTACTACTACTTTTCTTTACCCTCTTTTTGCAAAATGGGGGTAATATTTTCCTGTGATACTCTTTAGACTGCTATACAGTTTTAGTGACTTTTGTAAAAGACACAGATCCTCAGAAAGGTCGTAACAAAGCAAAATTTAATTAATAGGGTGCCATGGTGAAGACAACTGTTCATTCCAGACAAAATTCATATCCTCAATCTCCACCTAAATCACAATAAAAAACTCTTACACTTGTTTTATTAAGTGTTCATGAGCTGTTGCTCTGCACAAAATACTGCCCAGGTCACCTGCAGCTCTAGGCCTGTTTGCCCGGTTTAGACTCTATCTATTGCTTCATATTAATAACTTCTCATTTCCTTGTATATTAATATACTCAGAATGACAATTGACATAGCTTCCAGCTGCATCATACTGAAGTAGAACAACAAGCCGCAGCATTTTAGGGGCACATTATCAGTTTATTATAATAAAGATGCTATCTTGGAGCCCTCATTAATGTCAATATTGCAGCTGTACATACTGCAAGTAGATGCATAATCAGTGATACAAAGCTTGTATACAGCAGATGGAAGCAAGATAAGGTAAAATAAAAGCTGTAAGATCAAATATGTAGTTGACTACTCAATGAAGCCAACAGAATTCCTGAAATATCTGTGGTCTAAAGAATTTAATATAAGCCTTTTAAGAAAAGCTTGTTAAGAACACACAAACTGTAGGTCACACATATGACATACTAGCCCAAGACAGAGAAGTGATAAATAGCTATGCAGGAAAAGGCAGGAACTGTCTGCAGCTATGTCTGTTCTGTGTGTGGAGCAAACCAAAAAGATGTCACCTTCCTAATAGGATGCTGGTATTGGACTAGAAATAAGGACAGGACACGGTACCTGCCAAAAACTGACATTTTTGCAACGAGTAGTCACAACACACTGAAGTGTATTAAAGGAACTAGCTGAGAAGTGCTATGTTAAAGTTAGTCTGATGTCAGAAAATAGTGGGGATGAAGACACAACTTACCCGCTGAGATATTCTTCTATCAGTGCCATGACACTGAGCTTACACAGCAAATTTTCCCAAGGTCTTCTCTTACATGAAGTCTCTGGGATCCAGCAATCTTGGTTGAGTAATGGGCACTACATTGAGCCTCTTTCTTCCACTCTTTTTGTTGGAACTTGTTTACAAAACTCACTAATAATTAGCATCTCTGGAACATTTGTCTTGCCAGGAAATTCAGTTCAAATTGGTTAATAGCTTGATTTGCTACTGGAGAGGAATAAGTGATGGCAAGATCTGACTAAATAAAATTTTCTTAGGAAATCAGACTTTAAATTATACGTGGCATTTCACAGAAGCTAGCTGAAGAACAATCACAGAAAAATAATGGAACAGTTTTTTTGGTATTTTAATAACAGATAGTTAGTGCCAAGGACATAGTTCATACCAGGGTGTGTATTAGTGTATTTTTGACACAGCTTAGGAACTAGCAAACCTGTCTGGGAGGTATTTTGGGGGATGGGAGGGTAGGGTAGAACGGTTATAGGGCCGGCTCATGAAGACTGTTTGTTAACATAGGGTTCTTGAACTTTTCGACCGTAAGTGAAATTCTGCATCAAGACTTTTGTTGAAAGGAATCACATAGTAGTAAATCCTTTCAGTATCCTGAAACTGTTTTTGTGATGAGAGCAATTTTTTAAGGGAGAAATACCAATTAGCAGGATAGCTTTAGAAAGATGCATGGAAAAAAATCAGAATGTCTTCTCCTATGGACTGGCAGTATTTAAAGATTGTTACCAACAACCCATGTGATAATACACAATTGCTGCTGATAAAGTTTCAGCAGACATCACTAAGATTCATTACTATTACAGAGTGAGCCGAATCTCCTGGTCAAATAATTGTGATTCAGTTTGGCTGCATTTAATACAGCCAAATGCAAGGTGATACATCTGGGAACCTGGAGGGCAGATTACAGCTATAAAATGGAAGATTCTGTATTGGAAAAAAGTCACCCTGAGTGAAACTGAAAAAGTCAGTGGAGATAACAGCTTCAACATGAGCTCTCAATGCAAAGCTGCAGCTAAAAGGGCAAGTGTGTCATCTTAGTGTATGAAAAGGGAGCTATCAAGTTAGAGGTGGGGAAGTGATCCTGCCTCAGCAGAGAGCTATACCAGGATCATGATAGCAAAACTACATCTACTTTGGAGGTTCATTTCTGTATCTGGAAACAGTAGAAAGAGTTCAGACAGGAACCACACAAATAATATGGAGAACTAGACTTGTGGGGGAAAATCTAAGGAGCTCAGTACATTCGGGTGTTTGAGGAAGAATCTGGGAGGAGGCTTGGTCATTACAAATGTTGAATGAAGAGGTACTCAGAGGGGAAAGACAATCTCTGCTCCCTGGATTAATTTTGGCATGTTGCCACATGAGCACAGCAGAATCTTCTGGGTTTCCAGGGAAGACAGAGCTATCAGCACCTCTGGGAAAGGAATTACATCTGATAAAAATAGACATTGGCACATGCTACCAGTTTTACCTCTGCTCCACATAACAACAGAATTATTTTATTTCATTGCAGAGAAAGATTGTGAAAAAGACTATCACACTGCCACATCCAAACTTTTATCATCTAGCCTTGTATTGACTTCTAAGGAGGCCAGGTGTGCAAAATACTAAGTGCTCTCAGCTGCAGAGAAGTGAAGGCTTTTTAGTATTATTATTTATTTTATGTTTATTTTATTTTATGTTCATTTTATTTTTTTTATGTCCTTGGTTATACATTTATATATATCTGTACACAAATATAGTAACATATATCAGCTGAAGAGAATTTTGTCTCTGAAATTATTTTAATGGTGCACATCTCTCTGTACTATTCCTAGATCTGCATATATAGGTATTGTGGGGGGATATTCCATTAATATTCCAACATGAAGATAGGCTGTGAAGGTTGCGCTCCTATCAGTTTCCTCTCCCTCTCAATGATCTCAATGAACAGAAATCCTAAGCTTTGAATTCAGAAATTACCGTGTTTTTTAACAAGATAGTGAGCTAACTCTATTTTCTAGCTCTCTGTGCAAGGATGTACTTTCATTTCTAGAGAAGTCAAAGTGGTTCAGAGCAAGTTTGGGGTAGTTCACATGACTTTAAAAAAGCCACAGGAGCATGTACTGCACACAGCAGTAACTATTTTGAGTTTCTGCTAAGCAATGCTCCCAATTTTGCTCAATGATTTGCAGCTAATCCCAGATACTTGCCCTGGTGTGGATAACCCCACCCACTAATTACCTGGAAAAAAAAAATCCCAGGTCAGGCGTTCCTCCTACAGTAATACCTGGCAGCAAACATAAACCAGACGTTGTTTCCTGACAAGCTGTACATGATGCATCATGTTGCAATGCGAGGGAAGAGACATTTTTCCATGTTTACCACCCACTGTTAAACTTGCATAAAGAAATGCCATCTCTTGAGTTTGCTTAGCAGAGAGAAGCTGTTCAGACCTTTCTGTCCTTAGGCTGTCCAAACATTCTAGGAAAGCTGGTGACTGCTTCTTTAGAAAAACAGGTCAGAGGCTTTTGAAATAAAACTCCTACCTAAAAATATTTTCCAGGTTCTAGTAGTTCAAGGGATCCTTTCCTGCCCACTCATTACAGATTATTTTCATTGCCTGCATGAGGAGCAGCACTGGTGGCTCAGAGCAAACCCCCTAATATCAAGTCCTTCCAGGCCCCTCAGGATACTGACTTTGCAAGTCTAGATTTGAGATCCAAGCCCACTCTCGCCCTTGTGACTGCCTGACAGAATTCAGCAGATCACTCTCTACA
Organism: Psittacus erithacus; assembly: GCA_009867235.2. Taxonomy (NCBI): domain Eukaryota; kingdom Metazoa; phylum Chordata; class Aves; order Psittaciformes; family Psittacidae; genus Psittacus; species Psittacus erithacus. The sequence goes on along the minus strand of WYDI02039113.1, from coordinate 63,695 downwards.
TTTCCATTTCCAAGATCATGGCATCTTGGTTACCTGAAAATTATGTCAATTGAAGGTAGTGAGCTGCATTGAGCCCAGTGACTGTGTGCCATGCCGGTGCCTTGGGAAATTGCTGCAATTTCACAGGCTGGCTCTATCAGCAAAGGTTACATGGCTCTTCATGATGAAAACACTGCAAAGATGTCACAGACTATGTTCATAAATTGTTGTTGAATTCGCTTCTTCAAGGTTAAGGAAAGTGAATGTTTTACATGCTTGGGTTTGGAAACTGAAATGTTTTTCTATGGTTTAACTCTCAGTGGAAAAGGCAGAATGAAGTCAGTTTAATGCCAAAGTTTTGGTGGGCATAGCCTTGATTTTTCTTTAGCTGAAATCAAGAACAAAGGCAGAATAATGTTTGACTGCTTTGAGGAGAAGTGGTAATTGAATATTTCAAGCACATCTTTGAAGTGTCCTGCTCTGTATCATGGCAGTAAAAGGTGGCTCTGGGGGATACCTACAGTATCTGCTGCAGTACCTTTTTTTTTCTTATTTTTTATTCCCCTCTCTGTTGCCAAGGAACCTTGGACCTAGCCTGAACAAGCACCTTCCTTCGACCTATTTCTTGTCATAATCCTAATTGCAGCTCAGTTGGTATGTGCAAAATTGCTTCTCCCCAGTTAGTAAAATGAAAGGTTCCATCAGAACGAGCACATCTGCATATGCTAAAAATGGAAAAGCAAAAGCAATGCCAAATCTGTTAAACAAATATTTCCTTTTCTTTTTCTTTTTTTTCTTGGGAGGGGGAGGGGGAAGGAGGAAGAGGAATCTAGAAGTGCCAGGGCTGAATCACATAAAAATGAAACAAGATGAAGGCCTGTATCAGAAGTTTTCTTTGCCAAAGAGGTGCTAACAGTAGCTGAAAGAACATATGCTGCGCTGTTGTACTGTATATCTGGCATTCTAAAAAATCTCCTTTAACTGGTGCAAAAGCATGTGTGTGTGGTTCAGGTTTGTGCTAATATGGAAGCGTCAAAATACCCACACACATAGTCCAAAGCCAGTGAGAGATGGGGAGGTGGAGGGGAGTGACAGAAAACTGAATGCCGCGTTTCACTCAGCTCATTACTATCTAAACTAGACTCAGTTTCATTCCTATCAGCCATCCTAGGAGCTGTCAATCACTCTCATCTGCCCCCTGCCTGGAAGTCCTAGTCAATTCCTCCGGCTATATAGGACTGAAGTGTACAATGGCTAGGGATTTCAGAGCAGTAATTTCAGAAGTCCCCAAAACCGTGCAGCCTACCAAGCATTAAGAAAATTATTCAAGGGAAAGCATGGGAAAAAGAGAGATAGCTTGAGCTGGACCTTGACGCCAAGAACCATCCCTCTCCAAGCTGACAGGCTGCTCCTTCATTTTCACATCTTGCCAGATATAGAGGAAATCCTCTTGCTGCCACATCACTTGCAGTTTTGTTACTGGTGATATCATCTTCAGAATAAATAAGATTTCCACAGTTTTAAACTGATCTGCACTGGGAAAAAATCATTTAGTTTTAAAACCCACAGAAAATCCTGCTTCTGCAAAGAAAGTAAATGCTTCAAAAACAGAGAAAACATGACTGAAAAGTTCAGAATTACAGTACCTTGATTTCTGATGAGTTTAAGTATTTAGTAAACAAAGAAATAAACATTCTCATCTCTTAATCACACTTATAGCCATGTTTATGATAAAATCATCGGGATTTCTCCTATTACTTCTCTTCAGATGGAAACTGCCTGAACCTGCTGAACACTTTAAAGACCAACTTGTTATCCTTAAGGCTCTGCTTTGTCTTTCACAGTCCTGACCTACCTGGCCATACCAAGCACCCATATCAGCAAGAATCAGAATTGTAGCTGCTGTAAATCAGGTTCTTTATGAGCTCAAGGTAGCATTTAGCCTAAAATATTTTAAAAGTTGAACTGCTGCATGCATGTACGTAGTGAATCAGAGGCGCATCGTGTCACACATTTTGGATACCTTCATTTACTCTCAGTTCATCGAAAAAGTGAGGTTGCCTTAGAAACCATGAAAGTGCAGAATAATTCTAAGATAAACCCAACTGATAGAATCACTCAGTAGTGGCTCAGATGTACACAACATTTCTATTAATCCCAAAAGATATGTCGCATTAAAAGCAGGGAAGGAAAATAATTTCCCCATTAAAAATGAGGGTAGAGAGAGGTGGCCGATTACTCTATAGAGGATGACAGATTACTGTATCATGTTACATGTTCAGATAGCCTCAGCCTGGGAAATGCCCATGTTTGGCAGGTTAAGCCTGTGGGAAAGGAGGAGGCTGTAGGTGATGGGGAGAGCTCAGTCAGAGCAGGCAGTGTCTTCTGGGCCAAAATCTCCCTCTGGCTCTGGAAGAATGAAGAAAAGCAGTATATATGTGTCTATTTCCAGATGTTCCTTATAGAACACGCTCCCTCTGCCTGCTTCTGCTGGAGGCATTTCCCCATCCATGTGAAGCACTCGTTTAGGAAGTACAGATCTGCTCCCCTCCCCTGCTCCCCCTTTTCTCAGTGCTGAAACTTGTCTGCACCAAGGTGATGATTTCCTATCTGAAGAACATAAAGCAAGCTCCTGAACGGAATGTGATCACCTCCAGCTAGTAAAAGTTTTATAACCAAAGACAAAAAAAAAACCAATAAAAAAAAAAGTCAGGCACTTCAGCTGGTGTAAATCAGCACTGCCTAACTCCAGTGGAGCTTGCCTCAGGCAGGGGTAGAAATTCTCAGTTTTTCCAGCATATAGATGGCAGGTTTATTGGAAGCCATTAAACACAAGTTTTATTCTCAAAAAAAAAAAAAAAAAAAAAAAAGAAGAAGAAAAAACTATTCCAGACTTCTCTCAGGACCATCCTCCACTCAGATCTCTTCAGTGAACCATTGTATATATTTAGATAGGTACTGTTAGCACTGGTTTATTTGGGTACATTAACAAAATAATTCACACCGATTGTGGCTAACCCCTGGTTTAGTGTGTATAAATGTGAATTTTTATTACCAATCTGCTTTCTGCATTGCTTCTTCCTATTTGTCCTATGTGCTTGCTTTTGGCTGCCAGAACATATTGCTTGCATGTATGAATGGTGTATTGTATTTGAGGCAAGAAACTAAAAAGCTTCTGTTGAAGAGGGGTGATGATCCCCAGTTTTTCTGTTTTATAGCTTTGGAACTGCACAATATTGGTCTGGTGCTACAAATGCAGCCACACCACCTGAAGAGCCAGCAGAAGCACTGCTGCATGCTGGATAACACGCATGGCATCTCCTGTAGTTTCATCAGGGAGGAAAACTGTTGCTAACTTACTGACACACTCAGTTGACTTGGAAAAAAAACCCAGCTGTTTTGTTCAGAGTAACATCTGCCCCAGCTCCTGAATTGCAGTAGATTGCTGGATCTGGTGTTGAGAGGGAGCAGGAGATCATGGCCTAAAGCAGGAGTTGGCATAGATTGGGAATAGGACACTGTAACCATGAGGCACTCAAAGTTCAATTTATTTATTTAACATTTTCTGGGGCTTAGGTCCTGCTTAACCAGCCAGAGAAGAAATCTAATACCATCTACTACAGTAGCAAAATGGCAGCTTAACCATGGCTTGAAGTCTGCGTATCAGGAAGAAACACCAGTCCGCAGGGATGTGCTAGCTGAGGTAAATGTGAGGGCAGCACTCCCAGAGTACAGTTTATGGTGGAAGCCAGAGCAGAAATCCCCATTATCCCTTCTGAATTAAACAGCAAAAGACCCTCTGTAAAGACCCAACTCTATGTCACTACTAATGATTCTATCTAGTTCAAGATGTCCCTGCTTATTGCAGAGAGGTTGGACTAGATGACCTTTGAAGCTCTCTCCCAACCCAAACTATTCCACAACTCTATGACAGTAACTTGCTTGGCTATTGTGAACATTAAACCTTGAATAAGTACAGAAAAGTCAAATCAATATGTATAAACAAAGGAACCACTTGTAAAAAGGTTGAGAGAATTCAAACAGTGCTTCATTTTAAATAAAGAAGCTGATCCTTCTTTCTGACCTCATCCATCCTTCCCTCCCCCAGAAAAAGAGAGAAACAGAGTACAAAGACCCAACTATGCCATGTAGGGGAGGAAAAATAAGGGGGGGGGGGCAAAAAAAAGGGAGGGAAAAAAAAAAGTCAGATCACCAAGGTAAATATTTGGCTGTGAGCTATTCATTTCACAGGACAATGATGCTAAGTTTTGTGTGTTGATCCTCCCCATTTGTAAGACAGCCTCTTCACCAAAGATCCCAGAGCACTTCCTGAAGCCTCCTGTAATCATTTCATATCCCCCAGCCTAATGCCAATGCTGAGAAAAAAGCGATGCAGCTTCATGCTCAGCATGAAAAAAGTAACCTTGGAGTATGAACAGAAACAGAAAGCCTGAAATAACAATCATAAGAAAAGGTCTGGAGAGCAAGAAATACTGCACATAAGGGAGATGGCTTGCAAGGATAAAAGTTGTCATGGACCCATTTATATATGGAGTCATTCTGCCAATCAGATAGTGTCTAGAGGTGCAGTTTGCCCCCCTGGGGGAATCTGATTTCAGACAAGATCACTGGATTTCCTTTTTCCTCAGTGCAGACTTTATCTGGAGATCAAAGCCCTGCCAGGAGCTGGTAAATAGTATATTCTCACTTCGATGGATCTGTAATTCCTGTGAATGCAAACATAGCAACAGCATAATACATCCTTTATGTGACACCCTCCCATGTTTTTCTGACCACTCATACTGCAGGCCAGAAGAAACAGATTTAGAGGGGAAATTTAGTCAAATTCTGCTCTTTATGCTTTTCCTCTGTTATTAGTGTGTTATATTAAGGGTGATGAGGGATCTAGTGCTTTCTTCTCCCCCTCCTTCTACTCCACTCAGTCACCCTCCAGACCAGGTAATATATAACTCCATTCATTGTGATGCTAACGAGTTCTATTTAGCTGTATTTAAGTAGATATCATGACTCCATGCGATGACCTTTCACTCCTGGGAAGTAGTTTTAAATTTGATCCACAGAAGAGGAAAATCCCTCTAATTCATTGGTTGTGAAAGGTCACAAGTGAAATGTGTTTTGATGATATCTACTTGTGGTTTAGTTCTCAGTATACCTGAGCATCAAGCTAGTCTGAATTGGCTTTTGTCCTGACAGTCTGAGTACCAAGCATCCTAAGAAAGCACTGTGGTAAAGGCAGCCAAGCATCTGGTAGTGCCAATTAGTTTAGGCAGTACTTGGAGAGGACATGCCCCATTGAACACAAAGCATGTGCAAACCCAGCATGAAAAACAGCAGCCCTGCTCAGCTTGATTAGGTATTTTGACAGTCAGGAAATATATCTTGATTACAGGATAGTTCCCTCCCTTGAGGATATTAAATATGCAATTAAAATTCAGTATTGGGTAGAAACACACAAAGATCTCATGTACACATCAGACAGTGATGCTACAAAATATGCTTGTAAATATGACTTCCAGGACAGAAATGGAGAAAAAAATGAAAAAAAAAAAAAAAGACTAAAACTGTATAACACTGGCATATTAAAACTTCACCAGCACCTCTTCCCTCCCTTTGTTAGTGAGTTAGTGAAAATCATTCACCTTGGGATTTCAGAATAAAATACTGCCAAAAAAACTAGTCTTGTCCTTACTTCCTCCTTTGTGACCATTCCCAGTGCAGAACCATAAGGGCTTGTTTATCTCTTCTTATCAAAGATACTTGGCACTGGGTTATGGTGTACCCTATACAGGGTGGGAAGAAATGTTTGATTTCTCATTACTTAATGTTGGCATAATAGCAAGAAACTAGAGCTAGAAAAACCCAACCAACAAGCAAGCGACCGCACCAAAGCAGTAAGAATGGTATCCTCCTAAAAGCTTTCAATTACATTGGGAAGGAAGGAAGTACTGTCAGTCCACTTTTACAGCAAGAACCTTAAATGAGAAAGCCTAGTCACAAGGTTGTGTCAGAAAAAGGAACCAGTTTGGTGTTTGCTCTGGTCAGATTTGTACAGCTATGAGCCTACTGCTGAGCTATCAAATGAGGTCTCTACATTTCAAACATGGAGGTGTGCCCTAATGGCAGCCTGAAAGCTTTCCTTTCCCTAAGACCTTAGTACACTTGCAAAACTTTGCTCAAACTAGGGTATTTGAAGTCACATTAGCCAACATGAAGAAAAAGAACAACTATTTGCACCTGCTTAGACATGCCCTGGCTATATAGCTAACTAAAACATGCTCAAAAAGTGCATATTGTCAGTAACTGAAACCCCTGCTGATTTCCGACAGTGAAAGTACAGAAAAAAAGAATGAAAGCAATTGCTAAGCCTGCCAGAGACATGAGGCATTGAGCAGCTTAATGGTTCAGGGTAAGAGGTGTTGCTGCCTTCAGGATGTTGCAGTTAAGATAAGCCTGTGGTCTTAGGATGGTGAGCAACCAGCCTCTGTTCTAAAGAGCACAAGGATGTCTCCTTACTAAGGCAGCAAGTAACAGCTACAGGAAGAGGACATGGAGCAGCAAGGTAAAGAGTGTTTGAAGTACAGTAGCTTACAGGCAGAAATTATATAACTAAAACCACCCGTTATTTGCTCACCTAGTGCCAAATGCATTTGTTCACAGGATGCTTAAGGCTTCCCCAAAACATACTTGATTTCTAGTGAGGTCTCTGGGCATACCCAAGGAAAGAGCACAGCTGGGTGTTATCACAAAAGAGAGTCCTACAAGACCCACTAGAGTCCTGTCTGCAGCCACATATAAAAGCTATACTCAGAGTACAGTGCAGAGGGCAAATACCTGCTTTGCTAGTACTACTGAATGATGGCCAGAGGGTCACTTGCTCCCAGCAAACAAGAGCAGAGACAGGCAAAAATAAGGATGTTATGTGTCTTCTCATTCCTGCTTTAAGGTAGGTCAAATTTGAGATGATTTTACGTACAGCTTTAGTACAGCACTGGATCAAGGGAATACAGCCTATATTCCTACCTTGACACCTCCACTGAAGAAGAAGCAGCAGCAGTGCACAGCAAAACAACTCCAGCTGAGAGCTCTTAGGAATCTCAAGTTCACCCAAGTTTCAGTTTTTTATGTTGTAAAAAAACCTCAACAAAACAGCAAAGCTGCAAAACAAAACAACAGCACAACAAGACCTAGTCCAAATGTGATCCTACCTTTGTACTGCAGTCAGAATAAACCAACATAAATATACTAGGGAGATACAGCCCTTTAAGTGTCTAACCTAAAATGTGGAAGAAATATACAAGGAAGTCAGTTAATGAAACGCACCTGCAATAACTCCTTTTGGAAACATGCCTTAGCTGAGGTACCTGGCTTCACTCTCAACACTTACAAAAAATCCCCACATGTCAGAGACTGCTGTTTAACAGACAGCACCATTTCCAGGGGGTCCTAGGAAAACCTAAACTGACAGATTTCTTTTTTGAAATCCTGTAATAACTTATAAAGCTGTCAAAGTGTTTTTTTATTATTATTTAAAACATGTTCCTATGTAAGTCCGTGTATGACAAATTTTAGCCAGCAGCTAATTTTTAAAGTTAAGTGGTAAACTCCAGAAAGCTGAGAATACGTAGAAGCTCCAACACAACTTTAATTAGAGGATTGTAACCAGGTACAGGTAAATTACAAAATGCTTTTACTAGAGGCTCTTTGCTCTTAAAACATTACTAACACTTTTCCTATGTTGTTGATAAAATACTTTTATGCTGCTGAACAGATACATCTTCCTAATACAGAATTCAAAAGTAAAAACTTTTGACTTATTTTAATGAGTCCTTACCTGGCTTTTGTGCCTCCATTCTCTTTTGCTCTTAAGTAACAAAGTCAGTTAATTCAATTTGGTCAAGCCATAGTTCTTCCTTCTGATGGGAAAGTCAAAACACAAAATACAGTTGACTCACCTTACAAAACTACTTCCCTGACCAGTTTGTACGTAAATGGCCAATGCAGGAAGGGTCTATGGGTCCAACTAAAATGCAAACCACCTTTGCCTTGAGGCCTTACCCTGAGTTTCTCCCTCTAAATAGATAAAATTATGTACTCTGCTGCTGAGGTTCCAATTTCAAATGTTCCTGTCATTGCTGCTCTTGCACAGCTTTTCAGTTCCTCACTGTTCCATCTCAGCTATTTCTAGATACCTGCACAAACCTTTCTAATTGATCTCACCTTTCCCCTGGAATAGCTTTTCACTTAACTCTTTCACAATAAATTCCAAATCATACCTTACTTTTGACCTACAGCCATCATAAGGGAAGGGCTACTCTGGCTTGGGTTATAGATTAAGAAATAGTCAGTAGTAGGTAAAACCAATGAAAAAAAAAAAGGTGCTTCCTTGTTTATCTTTATGGAAGTTTTCATAATTCCTGAAGATGTCTTTTGGTTTTACTTCTGTAAAGTACTTTAATTTCTCCATTTTATCGAAATCTCAAAAGTCTGAACAGGGAAACTGATGGAGGAGAATGCTGAATTCTTAGGATTTATCTGACCTGTAATGTAGTGTAGTGATATTGAGACAGTGTTAAACAATCTAGCCTGGGTACCACAAATGATGTAGGCACCAGAGCTGCTGGTACCTGAGCTACCTCTAGGATCACATATGCACCTGCTCTGAATTTTCATCTCCATCCTTCGTGTCTTCATCTTGTCCTACAACACCAGCATCTTCAGGTCCAAACCGGGACTATAGCCATCCTCAGCTATGGCCTCATCCCTGCAGGATGCTGAACACCACAACAATGAGCAACTTCAGAAGGAATTGAAGTAGCTGAGCACCCTGCTGGGTTGAGCTCATACTGAGCAATTTTGTGGGTGGGTGCCTCCTGAAGCACTGATCAATTCTCTAAGGCTTGGGTTTTCTGCCAAATAAACGCCAGCTGAGGGAGTTATGGCCACTCAGGGGCTTTCTTCAGTGTACATGTTCTACTTAAAAAAAAAAAATCTACTGTAAGTTTTGCATTCATAAACTGATGTCCCCCTTTTCCTTCCTCTTTTGCCCTCTCTGACTTCTGCCCTCCCTCCTCAGCTGCCAAGAAAGTGCCCCTTTGTGTGCAGAAATGCCCAACAGTTCACAGAAGTTAACTAGAAAAGACACATTCAGCCACTTTCTGTCAAAATGCATTGACACTCTCCTTTCTGTCCAAAAGGCCTTTTTTGCTTTGGAAAGGCCCCCATTGAACACCTCCCTCTCTTTCACCTCCCTCTTGAACTTACCATGCAACAGCAATGCAAAATAAATAAGTAAAAGAGGCACTTCTCCCCCCTGCCCTTTTTGCTGCAGGTAGTTTATTGGTTTTGGCACAATATTCACTATTAATTTTATGCAGGATACTTGCAAAAAGCTGCCACTTGGCATTACAGTCACAGAGCATCTGTTCTTCTATCATGACTTTTCACTTTTGCCTTGACTTTTTTTCTGTTTGACTTTTTTATGTGGCTTGGTTTCTTTGGCTGTGGGAAGGGATCCCACAATTTGTAAGACCCTCTGGGTCTGTGTGTGTTAGAGGGAGGGGACCTTGTCACACACGGGTACTAGGACAGAGTAACACACACTGCCCTCCAGCAGCAATGCGAGCTCTGGGGGCAGTCAGTTCAGTCCAGAACAGAAACACAAGGTTGCTCTTTTGGTTTGAAACCAAACAATTAATACACAAATTATCTCAAAATCAAACCAGACAGCACTGCAAGTACAGACTGCGTAATTTTGATCAAGTTTTCAATGTCCTTTGGATGCCCATCTCTACTCAAAAAGATACTGAGTGTCTGGTGTGATTCTTACTAAGCTATAGTACATTAGGACAAGCATTAACACTACTGTTTAACTGAACCTTAGCTTTTTCTGTGGTATAAAACTTTCTGAGGCAGTCTGGGGAACAGGTCCTGTGATGAGTAAAACAAACATGTTAACTTAAATATGGTGTTAATAGTCAAAATTTTTATGGATTCCCTTTCACCTGAAACGGAGGGGCTTTGCCCCATGTGTATAAACTGGCTAGAAATTATTGGAGGTTTTACACAAGGATGGGCTCTTTGGAATTTGTAGCTATGTATTTTTAATACTGTCAATAAACTACTTCCTTGAGACACAGGGCAATAATGGGAGCTGTTAACAAAGTGTGAAAAGAAACGGGCAAGCAAAGGTTAATCACATGGCTGTCCACTAATGACCTCTCCAGCCCTGAGTTTAAACCCTCGCTACTTGTAAAGACCAATCACGTGAATAATTTCCTGTCTGAGGTAGTCTTTATGGTTAAGAATAAAAGCTGAGCTTATTGTGAAAAGAAAGCGCTCAGCAGGGGAGAAGGTTATTATTTTTAAGCTGATCTAAACACCTGGGTTTTTCAGTACACCCTATTAAACTTCCCCCATTATGTCTAAAGATTTCAATCATTCCTACCACAGTAGTAAATTAGTGTATTACTGCTTAAAGCAGATAAGCTGTAGTGATGGGGACATCCTAAGCTGATGCTGCTCACCCACCCTGAAAAGAGACCTATGCAGCCTGTTTCTTCCACATAAATAAGGCAACAAGGCCTGATGTCATCTCAGAATATCATCTCCTTTTTGTATGCTGAGGTGCGAGGCCATGGCACAGACTGAGCCTGGGGCATGGGAAGGTGCCTGTAAGCAGGATGCTCTTGGAGCAAGGCTGGCCCTAAAGCTACATGGCATAGGAAAGCAGATGGAAAAGTCTGTTGCCATCTCTTCTAGATACTTCCAACAAAAGTGAGGCAGAAAGCAGAGAATACAGAGATATGAGATATTCCTGGTTAAAAGTTCAGCTTTCGTAGCAAAAGGAGTTCTGCGTGAGTGAGAAAAATAACACTGTCCTAGCTATAGGCTCTCTGCACTCATTCCCTCTTCCTTTTCCTCTCACCCCACATTATTCATAAGATTATTGTCTTCCAAGACTTATGATCCTGGAAAATGCCTAGAGATCAGACACAGAGGGAGTATGCAGAATCCCTTCCTCCCACCACAGCTAGCTGCTGCTGGGATCTCCACAGCTCACCAGCACATCACCACCCAGTGCAGCACAGATCAGAGTGCTTTCCCGGTCCACCCAACTCTCCCGGGGCTCTTTAGTAAGGGTAGCAGAGTCCAACCCCTGGCAAAACAGCCCTCCTGAGGCTCCACACAGCCTGTGATGCTGTCCTGATTGTGGTTTGTTCATGGGCTCATATATAAAGAGTCCCAGATTCTCAGCCAAGTCCAGTTTATCTCAGGGCAAACTGCACTTATGCCATTTATTTCAGTCCTGATTTACACACGTCAAACAAAATAAGTGCAGATCATTTCCCTTCTCAACTTCCCCACAAGGATCTCATCTGGCACATTTAAACCTAGACAGCCTACAAGAGTTGCAAAATGAGTGTGAAATTGTAACTTCAGTCAACATAAAGTGCCCACCTTACAGTCTCTGGAGGAAATGATATTGTACCTTGTTAACCTGCTTAAAATGCTGCCTAGAAACTGTTTGATATTGCACGGGTGGTGGAATCACGTTTCCTACTTAATAAATGGAGTCCTTGAATTTTCCAAGTAAGTGCAAAACTCTTCTGTAAACAACTGTGTGTCCAGTTTCCATGCATGGATACCCAATTTGTGCATGCAACTGTAGTTATTGTGCATTCGAATGGGGCACACCCTTAGTCACGGGCTTGGGCTTCTTGCCAGTTTAAAAGTCAGCCCTTCTGTATGTAGAAAGAGAAAGCAGTATCCAATAGAAACAGTACTCTGCATGCACTCACAGCTCTTATTCAAGGCTCTTGGAACAATGTCTAACTGTTAATCTTTGCAACACTGCCGTGAGGCAGGGAATATTTTATCTACATTTTACAGTCAGAGGAAACTGAGGTTAAGTGACTTGCCCAAGGTCAAAAGACAGATTTAATGACAAGCTCAGGATATAGCCATGAGAATATGCTGCCCTGACACTGGGCTGCTACACCTCAGGGTGGACGAGGACTAAATGTGTCCTTCCCGTAACATCCGTATGGTGCCATTTGCTAAAGGTCTAATCCAAGGAAGCTCAAACAAAAATCTGCAGTGGTGCCAAGATTAGGGAAATATCTCCTCTGTGGCTGGGCTCTTTTTGTATTGTAAATGCAGAGGCTGAAATTTCCAGAGATGTGGATGCCCAATTTCCGCTAACATTAATAAGATGATGTGTCCAAATCCTGTAGGCAGCTTTGAAAGCCTGTTTGTGCTTTCCCTTTTCCTACTATTCAAGCATAGAGTAAGGTCAGGGCTTTCCCATACCCTCTCCCTTCTCTGCCAGTGGAAAAATTCTGGCCATACCTTCACTTACTCTGCAGTGAATGGATAATGTCACTGGAGATTGATTGATCTAATACCCACAAAAGGCCAGAGAAGAGATTCCCTTGGTTGCCACAGATACTGGATCAGGACCTTATCTTTTTATGGCATCCATATTACTCCCACTATTTTAATATCTGAACATCTCATGGCTTATAATATATTCCACTTTCTAACTAACCCCTGAGATACAGGGGTAGCATTAATCACTTAATCCCATTTTACAGATGATGAACTGAGGCACATTAGACTCCATGCTCATTTCAGTCTGAGCTACTCTGAGACACTCTTGGCATAGGCAAGAGGATGAGATAAGCACCTGCAGCCAGGGATTTAGACATTGTCTTAGGAAGGGATACTACAGTAAGAGGGAACAGCCCTTGGGAAAGCACCATTTTTACTGGGACTGCAAAGGGAGCCTGGATGACAAGGTAGTTAAAATCCCACCCTTCAAGACATCTACTGCTAGGTGAGACAAATCCCCTCCTAAAAGACTTGCCCAATACCATGAGGAAAGCCTGTGGCAAAGCAAGAAATTGAGACCCAGACACAATCACTAGGCTGTTTAACTTGGACTGAGCTTTGATGTCAGGTGAAGGATTTTCTTTTTTTTTTTTCCTTTTTTTTTTTTGTTAAGGCAGCAAAAATAGTCATAAATTTAAAACTACCAGCTTTGCTTGGATTACTCACTGGGAATCTCAGCAGCCGGGCTCTTGAGCTCTGGCCTCTTTGACTTTCATATGTTTAGATGTTCAGGCCCTAATGAGTTGATCTCGTTGATCTTTAGGTTCCTATTCATATGCAAATCTCTTCATTCTACTTTTGCTAAATAGTCTTTGTATTAACACATGAAATAAATTTTTTAAAAAGAAAGTCAATCTGTGGTAAATCCTCATACTTAGGTTTGTTTGCATTTGGATAAATGATCATGGTCCCTCTTTATATGATCTCCTTGCTGTATCCCTGTTCAGAAAAGGGGGAGCAAGGGGAGAAAGCCAACTTTTAATCTCTTCCACATCATTGTAAATGTTTTGTCAAAGCAAAAATTGTCCAAGAGTCAAAAGATAAAGATTCAAAAATACGTTAACACCACAGCTTCCTCTTTGGTTATATTTTTTAAATTGACACAAAAGAATCCTCATTCTAGTGTCACCAGTGGTCAGTCTATTAAAAAGACCAGATCTGTTTTCTAAGGCTCCAAAACCATGGCCTGCCACAGAGAGAATGCCTTTTCACAGGAAGTTTTTGCAGGTTCACTGTGCACGTGTGTGTGTGAGAGAGACATGTACATCACTGTGCCATGCCAGAGCACACTCAAGAGATTCTGAGTGTGAATCCTGACCCTAGTAGTCAATGAAAAGCTCTCAATGACTTCAAAGAGTCTGGGATTTCACCCATCGTTTTTCAGACTCTGAGGCTTGCAGTCATTAGCAGTTTGCTCAAAAAGTCATGGCTGTAGTGCAGTAAAATCATATGGGAATTTCATTCAACTCTGCAACAAACTTTTACTATCTTTGTTTATACCCTGTGTATCGTACAGTTATATATATTTATACTATTTACAGTATAGTTATATATATATACTATTTACAGTACAGTTATATATAACTAGGTTAGCCATGGCGAGTAATCTGAAGCATAGAAACAGAGAAAAACTCTTACAGGGTCTTGAAACACATTCTGGACACTACACATATGTGTCTATATATTTATGGGTGTATGTATGCACGCACTTAAACCTTTAAAAAAAAATCTTGGCCTTAATTTGAACAACTTGCTTGGAAGTGTAGCTGAGTTTCATTTGCTAAAGAAAAGCTGTTTAGGAGCAAATGCAGGTTGCAACAAAATATGAGGAACAAACTGTCCAGGATCTTCTTTCACAACAATCCCACGCACTTACAAATCTCCCTTTAAGAATAAAGTGGTAGTGCAAACACCTAATTAAAAAACCGGCTTGTATTCAGAGTTACTAATTAAAAATCCTCATGTTCCCCGACTTTTTCCCCCCTCTCTGGAAATCTGCAAGTTATTTAATTGAAGTCCCATTTTGTCGGTGCAGATGCACGAAGTGTCTGAATCATCAAACAGATTTAGGGTGTTTTGATTGTTGTGTGTGCCTCATTGCTATTCCCAGAATGTCGAGCTGAGCTTATGCTGATCGGCAGGACTTAGAAGCATGAAACAGTAAAAGAGTCCTTTCTTCTCATCCCAGCCCCATCCCCCTTGCCCCCCTGGATTTACATTGAAACTTTGCCAATCTCAGATCGCACTCTGTCTGCTGCCTCTGCATTAAAATGGAGCTGGCTCGCCTGTTTCTGTGGCCCTGCACTCCATCTTCAGATTCCACTCGGCTGCCATAAGATGCCTCTCGTGTTGCTTCAGTGAAACTTCTTTTAGAAGACAATTTCATTTTCTCTCTCTTTTTTTTTTTTTTAATAAAAATCTGTCTCTGTTTTTACATTTGTGTGCTGTGTGAAAAGAAATGAGACAGGAAGAGAGAGAAGCCTGTTTTCATCTAGAGGTGAAAACAGCCTGGTGAGCAGCAGGTGCAAAGCCCCAAAGCAGCTGCTTACTGCTCTCAAGTTGAAGCGCCTTGGTCCCCCACCCTCCACGCCAAGAGCACTTCATATAATCCTCTCATGCAATTCACACTGTAATTGCAGATATCCAGACTGCTAGGGCTCATTTTATTATTATTTTTACTGATAACGAGATCTGCAAACAGGGGATGAGTCATAGTAATTAGTTGTGTGTCGTGAGGCAGCTTCTGCAGAAGCAAGTTGGATTCTTTTCCTTTCTTTTTCATACTTTGAGGGGGAGAGAGGGACATGACTGCTTTGCCCCGTCTTGCCTCTCCTCTTTTTACCCCCTTGAAGGCCACTCAAAGCTGCACATGGGGAACTTTCTTCCTGGCTGTGTAGGTCCTTTTATTATCTTGCCTACCTCATTCACTCCTTGATGAAGCCTGTTGGATGGGTGCTAGCAATGAAGATTATTGTCTTGAGGACCAGCTTGTTTTCTCAAGGCTCTGCTTGCTACATTGCTAATTATGGGTCTATGGGATCCTTCACTGATATTTGACCAATTGGCATGGATAGCTCTGTAATCATTTGCCACTGGGGAGGGGACTTTCAATATTTTTTTTAAATACTATTACTACTATTATTGCTATTATTATTATATACCTCAGGACAACTTTTTAGTAGCTTTTTCTTCAGGTAATTGATCTTTCCTGCAATCTGGGAATTCTTTTTATTTTTAATCACATTATGGATTTCACCAAACACTAGTTAAAATGTTAATTATGGGAAAATACACATTTATTTTTCCCTTCTGTTCAGAATGAATGCAGATCCCATGAATGTGTTGTTTGTCATCTGTACCCCTTATATGTTATCTCTGTCTACTAGGGCACTGTTGTTTACAGAATGAAAAGACTGAACACGGACATTTGGCTCCAAACTTTTGTTTTAGATTAAGGCTTAATGAGTTTATGCTTTTTGCTCAGTTTGATTTTTTTAAGCTAGAATATAAAGGAATAAAAGTCAGTTTGATGACATTATTATTTTTAATAATCTGAACAGATTGTGCAGTGATGAAAGACACTATGCAAAAGCCTGGAAAACAGGATCCTTTATTTAGCTGCAGAAAGCTTAATTCAGTTGCCATGAAGTCAAGGTAATTTTCTCACTACGTCAGAGAAACTCTCATCAGCATGGAAGACCAGAGGAGTCCTGGTAACCCACCTGGGGTCCAAACAGACAAATGTGGCTCTAGGCAGAGGAGTGGAGAAGACAGTCCGGTACTGATTCAATTTCTAGAAATGTTTTCAATTTGCCTTAAAATGGATTATTTTCCTGGTTTATAACTGTGTGATTTTTTGAGAAACTGTAAATTACTGAGAACTGTCTTTTATGCTGCATTTCCAAGTTTTGATGAATAAAATTATTGCCATGCTGATCATTGTAAAAATGTGGTTTGAAAGATTCAACACCTCCAATAACCTCACTGCAAGAGTAATGCTAAGAAGATAGTGTTTGGCTTTACCGGCATTAAAGAACCTCAAGCCAGACTGGCACAGAACTAGAATGGTCAAAGAATACCTTATTCTGGGGTCTGAATAAGTGAATTATAACCAAGGTGTAAATCAGAACAGTCTAAGGCTGATTTGATCTGTGCCGTGTTATTTAGGATGTCAAAGGCTCATTTTGACAATAAGGAACACCCAAAGCATTAGTACACACTCAGGGAACACCTGCTTCTCATGAGCTTCTCATGTTGAGCTTCATATCTTTTTGATGTCTTTTTCAATCACTCCAAAACTGGTATGGCATAAATTTTAGCTGAAATATGCAGATCAACTGCAATATTAGAAAGTTGTCAGAACCCAAGGACACCATGGACAATAACCTATCCAAACAAACGTGCTGGTGCAAACCCTCCTTATTATTACACTGGCTTGCAAATGGATATTTGTCTGAATGAACATAACAGCTCCGAGTTCTGCAGCCTCTGGTATGTTGCTTAAAATGTCTTATGGCTTAAGACCCCTTTATTTTTAAAAATATCTTGATAGCCTCTTCTCAGGCTTCAGACCAACTAGCTGCTGGATTTGGAGCAAAGTAAACACTCCAATACCAATTCTCAGCAGTCAGTCCAAAACTGCTTTTCCCTGGGGAGACCAACAGGGATGTCCACAAGCTTTCAAAATAAACATAATTCAAGGTGACACTGGCACAACAAGACTTGCATTAACGATATTTCAGAAGAAGTAAATTGCGGGCCGGCAGAGTGGGAGAGAGCAAGTCAAATGATAGGGTGAAAAACCCCCACATTGGCTCTTATAAAACTTTCAAGCAGTTCAATTAGTTCAGTGTAAGTGCTGTTAGCTGTACAGCTACCATGAATTTAATCTATAATGTCAGAAGAGTTTGTATTCTTTGCTATTAGAAATGTGAACATCTTAGAGACACTTCTGAAGATGAGATTTATTAGGCTAAAAAGTGACAACACCTGAATAATTCCTCGAGAAACATATTATTCCATCTCAACCAAAATTAAAACAGATCAAGTAAACAGCTCTAGAAGCTGGAAAACTCAATTTCTTGCCCATCCAATTGTGCCTAGCTAGACCAGCCCATAGAATTTTCCATTATGGCTGTTATGAACTCTGGGTGGTCCTCCTGACTGTACCATATGAGCTGGAGCACTGGAGCACAATAAGGCATGTTAGGGGCTGTCAGTGTGTTTTAGGATCTCCTTAATCTTCACTGTAATCATACTGCTGTGTACAATACAGTATTTGAGATGATCCTTTGAGCAAAAATCCTACTTTCAGACATCCCCAAACTTTGGAAAAGTTTGAGAGATAAATAATATTATTTGACTTTTTTTATTAGATACAATCAAACCTTTGGGTGCCAATATACATACTTTCTCATTAGATCAAGACTGTCATCTTAGTTTCACTTTCAGGTTCCTCTTTTTCATCCATGTTTATGTATGGATTTTTCTTTTTTTTTTTTTTATACCAACCTCCTTTGTGCTGTTATCACCTGTCCTGAATATTGGTTATTTTGCTGTAATTCATTTGTTTGCTATTTCAGTGCTGCTTGGGTAGAACATTGTAAAACCTTAAGCATCAAAGAACCTCCTGCTCTTACAGATAAATCTCTTTTTTATTTAAATCAAATCAATAAAATCCAAATATCTTTTGTTTTCCCCCTCCCAGTGCACACATACTTTCCAGTAGTTACAGAACTATATAACCACCCTACAGAAAAGAGTGCAAATTTTCATCTCAGCACTTACCAGCTTCTTTAGCAGTGCAGATAGGCTGAGAGAGGAATCCTTCCACATGAAATCAGGAAGTTACAATGTCAACTTCGTAAACCAGTGAAATGAAGCAGCAACACAAGCAGGATTTTTTGGAAGGTGAAAAATTTCTCATTACCTGTAGGGGTATGGAAAATATTTCAGAAAGGTCAGCAATGAAAGAGGAGTAAATGTCTACTTTGGCATAGTCCCAGCTTCCTACCAAGGGCCTGTGAGAGGCAGTGCGCTCCAGGATGGGATGCACTAACTACCGGGAGATGTCTGCAGTGATGGAGAGGGTGTAGAGGCCCTTGGGCATGAAAGCATGCCCTGTCTCATTTTGGGACACCACTGCATGGTAGAACAAGGCTTCATTGGAGAGGCTGGATTCAGCCAAGGTGGCATAAATCCTGGAAGGCAGGGGTGGCATTGATAATCACATTTATTATAGGCATTGCAATATCATTTGGGAATAAGGCTGTATATTCCAATGTGGACACCTCTGTGTTGCCATCAGCACTTTCCCTGGAGGTTGG
This sequence comes from Psittacus erithacus, assembly GCA_009867235.2. NCBI lineage: Eukaryota > Metazoa > Chordata > Aves > Psittaciformes > Psittacidae > Psittacus > Psittacus erithacus. The sequence continues at coordinate 44,979 of WYDI02039113.1, read as the reverse complement.
TACCAATATGGGTTGTGTCTCTGTGTGGACTACATAAGGGAGGAGTTGCTTCTTTCTTCTCTCCTTTAAGTCCTACCCTGGGGGGTCAGGGCCAGTTACCCGAAGAGGTTTCCTCATGTGCCAGCTGAGCTTTAAGTGCCTCCTTCGCAGCTAGTCCCTTCTCCCCACATCATTCATTCAGTATCAAATAGCCAACCCATCTCCAGGTCATGTCTGATCCTTGTTGTCTAATCACAAGAATTTAAAACAAAAATACCTTTGAGAGACGCCTTTCACTTGGGTAGATATCATCTGCAAAAGGTCTCCTATCAAACAACTCAAAAAAGTAGGCAATAAGTAGGTTACCAGTGTGCTAATACCAACCTCAACCTGCTGCCCACATGACCATAGCCAGGAGAGCCCTGATGCTCCCACATCTGCTGACTTCTGCTGCTACTGTAGCATGAGGCAAACTGGTGCTTTCACAAATCCTGCTCTGTCCCTGGAGCTCTTAGATGCTATAATAATATTAAAAGATGCAACATAAACACACGCAGTATGTGGACAGGTATACAACACCCAGTAACTTGAATGTGCAAATACAAGTACCATGTTTAAAATCTACTTGTGAAACTAAGGCTGCAAGTTTTGCCAAGGTTTGAAAGCAGTAAAAAAACACCATTAAAACAGTTCATTAAAGCACAATTTCATGCACCAATAACACGCCTAACTGCTGTGAGCCCAGTATAGTGCAGCTGTTCCCAAACTGTTCTGAAATATTTCAGATTTCAGATTTTGTGCAATTGTGCTATACTATTTTTATCTCTGCTTGCACTAAGGCTACGCCAGAAAATCCCAGGTAAAGCTGGGGTCCTTATCCTGGTAGACAACATAAAAAGCCATATGAAGAGGTAATTATCATCATTTCAACAAATTTAATAGACACATTGTGGCAAAAAGTGGGCAGGCAGAAAAAATGGGTGAAGGCACTTCCCAGAGGCTATAAATGAGGTCAAGACCAAGGGCGTTAGCCCACCAGTCCATTGACACATCCATTCACCCAAAATTTGAGAGTTTGATTTCCTCCTCTTTCTGCACACTCACTTACGACACCTACTAATTTTCTATTCTCACCAGCAATGAGGACAAAGGGCAGATGACTGGATTTTGTTCCTCTGTGGCTGACAGCTTTTCACAGCCCTCCTGCAATCTTGAATAACACATGTTGCATCTCAAGTTCTAAGGGGTGTATTTTAAAGCGCTTAGCACCCAGCAGCACTTTCCGGAACACTGACTGGAAGCAACCTTCAGCCAGATGTTCAAAATAGCATAGTACCAACTTCTGAGATCTTAGGACACTTATGCTGGGGTTTGAGTGAGAACAGAACAATTTTGAAAGTCTGTTAACTGCAGCCTGCTGGGTATTTTTAATATAAATATGTTTCAAGATCTAATACTTGTAAGCCCAATATTTTAAGGAGCATTCATAGCTGAGCTCTGGAATATCTGTTTATAAAGCTCAGGTATCTACTGGGGGAAAGTAACTGCTCTTCTTTACAAATAGAAGTGCACAAAATCTGTGCAATATGGGAAATTATTTAAAAAAACCTGTAAATAATAACAACTTTTAGAGCCATGTAAAAGACCTGTTATCAACCACCATTCCCCCACATTTTTAAAATGGGATACAGTTGTCTTTAAAATCATAGAATTGTTTAGGTTTGAAAAGACCTTTAAAATCATCGATTCCAACTGTTAACCTAGTGCTGCCAAGTCCACTACTAACCATGTCCCTCCGTGCCACATCTTTCTCCAGGCATAGTGACTCAAGCATGTTCCTGGGCAGCCTGTTCCAATGGTTGACAACCCTTTTCATGAAGAAATATTTCCTAATAGGCAATCTAAACCTCCCCTGGTTCAAGTCTTCTCCTATCCCATATTACGTGGGAGAAGAGACTAAACCCCACCTAGCTACAACCTCCTTTCAGGTAGTTGTAGATAGCAATAACATCCTTCCTGAGCAGCTTTTTTCCAGGCTGAACAGCCCCAGTTCCCTCAGCCATTCCTGACTTGTGCTTCAGGCCCTTCACCAGCTTTGTTGCCCTTCTCTGGACCTGCTCTAGCGCCATAATGTCTCTCTTGCAGTGAGGGGCACAAAACTGAACACAGGATTTGAGGTGCAGCCTCACCAGTGCTAAGTACAGAGGGATGATCACAGGCCAGCATACCATTGGCTTTCTTGGCTGCCTGGGCACAAGCTGGCTCATGTTCAGCTGTCAGTCAGCACCCGGAGGTCCTTTTCCACTCAGCAGCTTTCCAGCCACTCTTCCCCAAGCCTGCAGTGCTACATAGGGTTGAGACCCCATTGTTGTGACCCAGTGGCAGGACCCAGCTCTTTGCCTTGTTGAACATCAATCAGTTGGCCTTGGCCCATTGACCTAGCCTGTCCTGATCCCTCTGCAAAGCTTTCCTATCCTTCAGCAGGTCAATGCTCCTACTGAGCTTAGTGTCACGCTTTGTCACTATCTTTCCCAACACATCCCATAAAGGATGGAGGCTCTCCTTAACCTTCCTTTTGTTGCGATTTTATTTATAGAAACTTTTTAATTTGTCTTTTACAGCAGTAGCCAGATTAAGTTCTAGTTGGCCTTTGGCTCTTCTAATTTGCTCCTTGCTTAACCTTGCAACATTCTCGTAGTCCTCCTGAGTTGCTTGTTCCTTCTTATAAACAAAATAAACTCCCTTTTTTTCCTCAGTTTCAGTCAAAGCTCTCTGCTCATCCAGGTTGGCCTTCTTGCCCACTGGCTCATCTTTCGGTACATGGGTACATGGCCTGCTACTGTGCCTTTAATATTTTCTTCTTGAAGAATGTCCAGCCTTGCTGAAATCCTTTGCTCTTCAGGACTGTCTCCCAAGAGACTTGGTGAACCAGCCTTCTAAACAGACCAAAGTCTGCCCTGCATAAGGCCATGGTAGCAGTTCTGCTGATCCCCCTCCTTACTTGTCCAAGAATTGAAAATTATCTTTTTGTCGTCGCTGTGCCCAAGATGACCTCCAACCTTCACATCATCCACAAGTCCTTCTCTGCTCACAAACAGAGCTCCAGTTGGCATCTTTCCTAGTTGGCTCCCTCACCAGCTCTGTCAGAATGCTATCTTCCACACACTCCAGGAACTTCCTAGACTGTTTCCTCTCTGCTGTACTGCATTTCCAGCAGACATCTGGTTAGTTGAGTGTGTCGTCTCCCCTCCAAGAACAAAGGCTAGCAATTTTGAAACTTCTCCCAGCTGCTTATAAAATATCTCATCTGCCTCTTTATTCTTTACAGACCCCTCATCCAGGATAAAGCAGGGTCTGTAACAGACTCCCACCATATCATCTGCTTGTTTCGCCATCACACCCTAATTCTTACCCATAAACACTCAACCTTATCATCATCATTATTAAGCTCTAGACAATCAAAACTCCCTAACATACAGGGCTATGCCACCACCTCTTCTTCCTTGCCTATCCCTTCTGAAGAGTTTACAGCCATCCATTGCAGCACTCCAATTGTGCAAGTCATCCTATTGTATTTTCGTGATGGCGACTATGTCACAATTTTCCTGCTGTGCAATGGTTTCCAGCTCCTCCTATTTGTTGTCCATACACTGTGCATTGGTGTAGATGCGCTTCAGTTGGGGTATTGATCCTGCCACCTTTTTGGAGGAGGAAGCCCTAATTCCTATGTGACCACTCTCAGGTGCTTTTGTGGTTTCTAATACATCAACAACTCCTGAGTCTTTGCTGCTGCATGGATCTCCATCTCCTACCTCCACTGAGGTAGCAGACTGAAGGACCTCATTAGCACACCATCCCTCAAACATTGACATCTAGCGAGCTTGGGGGTCTACACCCATCTACCCCAAGTATCAAACAGAAGGGTGGGCCCCAAGGTTAGTAGTACTCTTCGTAGTACTCACACTCGCTTCCCCCAAGCCCAAAGCTTTTTCTTTAAGTGCTTTTATTCATTTTTATTAGCCAGAAGGGATTTTTTCATCAGAGTTCATTGTGGCTGTTTTTTTTTTTTACCTTTCCGTTTATTTTTAAGTGGGCCAGCCCTAATATTTGAAACTCCTCCTGCTCCATTTCTTTTCATTCTCTCTCTCTCTCCCTCTCTTTATTTCTTTCTTTCTTCCTTCCTTCCTTCTGCCTCACCCCCTCCCTCTGTCTCCTACTCTATCCCCTTAAGAAGCCCCCAGGATGACACCACTCATTGATGCTTCTCCTTCATTAGCATTTCAGCAACTTGGCTCAGTAGTTTCAGAGACAATCCGTCATGAGAAAACTGAAGAATGTGCCCCATTTGCATGATTCTGTGCCAGAATGCAACTTTTCTCAGCTGTTCATTGTGTATTTTCCCCTTGAGCCTTCAACTTTCCCATGAAGTCCCAGAAATCATATTATAGAATTCCAGACCAGCTGCAATGCTCCAAAGATTAGTTTTATGGACATTTTTAACAAACCTCACAGCTTTACAAAGAGAATCACATACATAAGAAACAGTTTTACTTTCTGTTGTTACGAAAGGCAATGTGCTTAAGATGAATAAAGTCCTTTGAAACTACAAGAAGGAATTTATGCCCCGCGATGAGAATGATCCAATAACTGTTGTGAATACTTAGGCATATTTTTAACTTCCACTTGTCCTTCCTTAATTATTTTATTCCTCTTTCAATTAAATGTTTGTAATCCATTTTGAGAGTCTTTCTGAAATGAATGGATATGCAAACAACTTGATTGAAATGCTTAGTGCATATGACTAAAAGTTACTGGCTCTCACACATCAGCAGAACAAATCAAGCTTTTGGTTAGCTGGTTTTGGAAATCAAAAAGTTTATAAAAAAAGACAGGCAGATAAAACCTGCTTCTAATTACTTTCTTGAGGGCATCTGAGTTTGCAAAAATGAAAGAGTTTATTATATTAAAAGTAAGCAAGAAACTGAAAATTGGTGTGAAGCAATCAGACTACTTTGTCAATTAAAATGTATCCCATTAGGAAAATTAGGCACCTGTTCCACAAAAGTTAGACAATAGAGCATGGGTGAAGAACACTGCATTTTAACAACCTGGTTGCTAATTAAATCCTTTACTTTTTCCTATGTAAACCAATAACTATCGTTTTTCCCATGTTATTTTTAACCTACCAAAACAGAATTTGCTTTTAATTATTCTTCCTCTGTAAAACACCAGATTTGATTTCTTCTGTGCTTTCACAGCCATAGCATAGAGCATGCAAATATATAACCAAACACTTTATATACAATTCAGAAAAAAAAATCTAGATACTTTCTAATCAAGATTTGTGTGTGTCCCCCCCCCCCTTCCCCTTGATTAGCTGTGTAAAAAGCATCTTTGCTAACTCAGGTAAATATATTGAACAAACGCATAGACCCACTCAGACTATGTGAGTGTATACTTACATACACACTTGCATTTACATATATGCATTTATATAGGTTGCTAAAGTCACATGGAATTAAAGCTTGCCAAGATTAGACCTTCATAAACAGATAAATTAGGGTCCTTCTGATGCAAAAGATAGGTTTTGTGGTGAGAAGCTCACACGGTGATTAGAGTGAGGTTGTGGAAGATTTCATTAATTATAGGTGACTGATTTTCCTCTCAGAGGACAGCTCAGATCCCCCAGCTCCCCCTTGGCAGCTCATCTTAAATTGTTGTCTAACCTTTCCCTTAATTCAGCTCATCTTGAGCTGATGGGAACTGCTTTCATTCCACCTCTTGTGGAGGTAATGAAACAATCTTCTTATTCACTTGGTTCCTCTGAGCCGGTGACACACAACAAAATACCCAGGGCCCTGATTAATGGCCGCTAATTAGCAATGTTAATGACCAGGTGTCCAAGAGCATGGCCAGCTTCTCTCAGCATGGAGTGATCCCTCAATGAGGGCTCTGCAAATCCAGCCCCAGTGACCCTTCCCCTCAGCTGCCAGTAATGAAGCTGAGCTCTCTCATTACACCCAGGAGAGGCTCAGGAGGAGGCCCAAGCCTTGAGAGCCAAAACTTTTCCTTCGGGTCTAGTAGGCCTTCCATTAATTAAGGTCAGCAGTTTTGCTCTCCCCCCACCCAGACTTTTCCCCTTAAAAAAAAAAAACAAAAAAAACCCAAATCCACCAAAAAACCCCACAACAACAAAAACAAAAAAACCAAAACAAAAAAAAAAATAAAAAAAAAAAAAATACCAAACCAACAGAAAATGCCTAGCCCTCAATGGCAAAATATTTGGACTAAGGGAGGCTTAGCTCTTCTGGCTGTCTCTGTTTTCCCGGTGATAAAGATGCAGTGTTTGGGCTGCTCATAGCCCCTTCCTTCCCCTTGGGTTTTGAGTCTTCCTGAGGTAGCTTTGCAATGAGGGAAAACCTCCACTGGCTGCAGCAGTCACTCCCCATCAAACCCTACCTGATAACCTCCCATAGTGAACAGAAATGGAAGAGCACAGAGGTGTAGTGTTGCTTGTGCTGACAAAGCAAAAAAATCACATGCATCAGTTAAAAAGCCAAATGCACAACTCCACAGGTCAGACTGGACACACAGAAATGTATTTATGTATTATTCCTCATATTAGTCATATTTATGATTCTTAATTTCAGATGTCCAAAAAGTGACTTTCAGCATAAACGCCAAACATAACATGCCGCTTTGAGCAGTTTATTTGGCTGCAGTTTGTGACTGCTTTCATCTGGCAGCACAAAGTAAAGGTGATTTCTACGTCTGCCTCTGGGTTTGGGAAAACAGAAAGGGGAGTTTGCCCCATCCAGTTGTGCCCCTGGCACAGACAGAACTGTCAGGTGCTGTCTGAGCCTCTGATCATCATGACACAGCCTCTGTCAGTATTGGCTGTGGACAACAATAGTTTGCAGGTTTCAGAAATTTATCTTGGTTTTTGGTGGGAGAGGGCTACTTAAAGACGGGGGAATGTTATATCAGTGCGTGTGCAGCACTGCTACAAGAAGAAAAAAAAAGACAAATGTTTAAAGAAACAGAGATCTGGTTTATTTTGCTTTGTTAACAAATGTAGTGATATATGAGCAAGAAAAATCTTTGCAATGCACCTGACAGCAACCTATGTGATAAAGCTGTGTGCTCCCTAATACCTGAAGTTTCTGGAAACTGTAAGTTAGCTTTACTAGCTTTAACTTCAACAGTATGAATCCTTTCTTTTAATTGCAATAACATTATTACAAATCTTCCAGTTCTTCCAGCTAAACACTGCATAACAAAGGCACAAAATTCACATGCATTAAGAGGGAGTAGTTAAGAGAGCTGATAGAGAGATAGGAAGCTTTTTACTCTGGGTCACATCTGGAGCTGAAAGTGACAGAAAGTTAATACTGCAAGAATGCCATTTGGTGGCTGTTCCAGTCAGGGGGAGACCAGCTCAAACCATAGTGTGTAAGCACCTTACAAATGCATTATCAGTAGCTGGGGAGGTAGCCAGACACCGTACTGCACTAAGTGTTTTCCTATAAAGGGAAAATCACTGCATTAAAGGGTGATTTCTGCCTAACTAGGTAATATTATCTTCTCCAAAATGATAGTTATTCCCTGCCCTCTTGACTGCCTGGGCATTACAGCAGTGGCTAACATGACAAATTAATATCATGATGATAGTGTGTTTGGCTTTTCCTAGCAAAATTTATTATGAAAAAGAAAAGGTGCTGCATTTTGAAATGTCTGGGAGCCTGGGCACAGGTGACACAACCAGTAAGCCTGTGCTCCAGTTACTGGAATTCTGTGCATAAATAAATTGCTAAACTTTCAACTTTTTCCTCTTTAGATTATTTTACTAGTACCCAACTTGCCTAGAAAAAAGTCTTGCAAGATATACTGGCTCATTCCCAGTCGATTACTTGCTCTCCATGGGATCATCGAACTTTCTAAGGGCACTCAGCCTTGAAATTGTGTTGCTTTCACCTTGCACACAGCGGGTTATTCAGTAAGGACCTGCTCTGGCTCTGGTTTGCTTCACCTGAAACTGTAATCCTGCAGTAGGTCAGCTGTCTCTTAAAAGGTGGTTTTGAACCTGACATGGATTGTGGATGAAGATTTGTATCTATTCCCTGTCTAAAGTTGTGCATTGACTGTCATTACAGATAAGAAAGATTCAGTTCCCAGTTCTCCTAGCGACCCCCTCAGAAGTTTTGAGCAATTTACCTATGGCCAATGAGGGTTGCTGATGTAAAGATGCTATAGTGATGTTTAAAACACCAAAATTAGGAATTAATATATTGATTAGAACTTATAAATTTGGCCAAGTATATAAAATAAACCAACAAACCTAAACCAAAACCAGAATAAAAATCAGCCTCCCCCTCTTTGCCTCAGCTCCCTATGTATAAAGCAAGTATAGTACCATTGCCTTTATTTTCCCCCCTCAAGGCAGACTGAAGCAAGGACTGACCTTTCACGTGCATTTCCGTGGCATCATAATCCTATGGGAAACAATTGGCAATTGAGGACTTCAGCTACATGACATAAAGAAGAACAACTCAGTTTTCAAAACTTCATTCACTCCTATAACATCATTTCTAGCACTGTTCTGCTCATAAAACCATGAACAGCAAGGCAGCTCTGGCAACTGTAAGAGCTTTTGTAACTCCATCCTATGCATCTAATTGATCAGCTATGCCAAAAAGAATAAAAGTCTTTCTACAGCTATAGTTATTCTATTACAGGTTATGCAGATAAGGTTACAGCTAGAGTCAGACACATTTTTCCTAGATAGACCTTTTTCACTAAGAAATACACATATGATCAAAAACTTTTCATGAATGGGTATTGAGTTCATTATTTTTCTTTTAACTAGGAGTCTGAAAATGTTTTCATTCTAAATTCACTTGCAGGTAATTACAAATGTCCAGGAAGCCTGAAACAGCTTTTCAGTGAAATATGAAATATTTTTTCAGTGTTTTAGTTCACTAAAATTTTTTTGCACAAAATTTCATTTCAGGCCTTCACGTCTTGTTATTTCATACACACCTCTGTCACTGAACAGTCAGTTACCCGAACAGCTTCACCAGCCACCCTTCTGCTTCCTGTAGAAGCACTTCTCCTTTCAGGTAGTGGCTGTGATGCCTTTTAAATGTACCCTCAAAAATATTTCCTCCCCTTCTCTACAGCAGTGCTGAAGTCATGGCTTCTGGCTGGTTATTACATATTGGTTCATTTATGAAGAGAATACGGATCAAAAGCAAATTTTTGCCCAATTCTAAACTTTTCTAGGCATTTGGACACAGCTTCTGTTCAGTG